>RJWJ010019668.1:0-29928 GCA_004363605.1 Indri indri | reverse complement strand
GTGAATTGTGCTGCCATAAACAGTCGGGTGCAGATGTCTTTATCATAGAATGTTTTGTGCTCTTTTGGGTAGATGCCTAATAGTGTTATTGCTGGATCAAATGGTATTTCTATTTTTAGCTCTCTGAGGTTTCTCCAGATTCTTTTCCACAGAGGTTGCACTAATTTGCAGTCCCACCAGCAGCGTAAGAGTGTTCCTGACTCTCCACATCCTCGCCAGCATTTGTTGTTTTGGGATTTTTTGATAAAGGCCAATCTCATTGGGGTTAGGTGATATCTCATTGTGGTTTTGATTTGCATTTCTCTAATGACTAGAGATGTTGAGCGTTTTTTTATATGTTTGCTGGCCATTCTTCTGTCTTCTTTTGAAAAGTTTCTGTTCATTTCCTTTGCTCATTTGTTGATGGGGTTGTTTGAAAAAATCAATAAGAAAAAATCCACTGATCTATTAGGCAAGGAGTTTCCAGACAGTATAGAAGCAAGTAGTGGGCTGTAGTAGATCACACAGTTGCTCATCTTTGGATGGAAAGCAGGTCCTTTGGTCCAAGGAATTATTTACTAGGATCCCATGTTACTAGCTCAGACATTGTGAGTTTTCCAATGGCTGACAACTGAGGGAAGGAAAGGGAAAACTATATCCAAATTACCTGTCAATCTTCATCGGGATGAATTTCATATTTCTAGGATGGAAGGGGTTGAATCTAATCAGCTTGTCACCAAGTGGCTGAGATTAATTGCTCGATTTCTTCAGGTAGTAACCATATCAGAGGGCTTCAACATTAGTCTTGGTTTTGGCAAGTTGGACATTCTCCAGCAGTAATAGCTAGCTCAGGCGTGGTAAGACAAGTAAGACTGAGGAACTGACTTTTTAGTTTTTAAATATTTAATTATTTAAAATTTAAACCTAAATGCTCATATGTGCCTGATTGCTACCATTTTGGACAGCACAACTCTACACAATACTCTGGAGTATACTCTAGAATAAGAGAAATGAGCAAGATAGATAAAGGTATGTTTTAACATATGCTACCATTAAGTAGCATAGTGAAACATAACATCAAAATAAAAGGTTTCCTGGGTTGGAAGGAAGAGAGATAGAAGCAATACTTCTTTTAAATATGCCTTGTGTTTTTAGGGTTGACTTCATAAATGTGCAATTATAATCACATAATTATAATTCAAATTAAAGTTGCAAAAACAATTATTAAAAGGTAGAGTACAAAATGAGATAAATGAGCAAATATTTACCCAGGTAATACAACAACCATTCAGATAAGAACCATTTCTATGATTATAAAATACAGTAATTTGACCACACAGCTATGTTTCAGTAATTATATTTTTGGTGGTAGTGTTGGCATTGCCAGTCTCATAGAATTTGTGTGTGATGTAAAATAAAAGTAGCTTGGTAAGACTTAGGGTCAAGGTGCCTTGGTATGGAAGAAAAAAGACAGGCATGTAAGATTAATGATGATAAGCAACAACCATATATCCTAGAATTTGAATGGTATCAGTATGATATAATGATAATTTTGTCTTTAAAAAGTACATATCTTTTTATAATATATGATAATATAAATTTATAACACACAACCTTATATATGCTTATATATTTATAAGACTATATATTTTATATATATATATATTTTTCCTAGTTCTGTTCATCAGTGAGGCTTAGAAACAAGGACAAATTCAATAGCAACGAGTATGACTAGCATCCAGATTGTGGTCTGTATGTATCATTTTCTACCTAAGAAAAAAATAGTCCTCTCTAGAGAAATGGCTGCTTCTAGGTCTGGGGCTAGGAATATACAAGGTAAATCTCTAAAATATCTCGTTATGCCAGAAAGAAAGGATGCTATTACTACAATAATTCTGTCAAAAAAAGTACCAAATCAAGCTTGAATAGACTCCACTAATCGAAATTGAGACAATAATGTTAATAACTAGAATCGCTTAAAATGCATTAAATACGTAGTCATGTATTGCTTAATGATGGGGATATATTCTGAGAAATGCATCATTAGGTGATTTCATTCTTATGCAAACATGATAGAGTATACTTACACAAACCTAGATGGTATAGCCTACTACACACCTGGGTTGTATGGTATAGCCTATTGCTCCTAGGATACAAACCTGTACAGTATATTACTGTACTCAATACTGTAGGCAATTGTAACACAATGGTAAGTATATGTGTATCCAAACATAGCTAAATATAGAAAAGATACAGTAAAAATATGGTATAAAAGAAAGAAATTATATGCATTGCACTATGACCTTGTCATGGCTATAATGTCACTAAGTGATAGGAATTTTTAAGTCCCATTATAATCTTGTGGGACCACCCACTGTGTATTCAGTCTGCCCTTACCCAAAATGTTGTTACACAGTTCATGACCATATTTAAATCTATGAGTTCATAATGATATTAAAAATCTCTTTGATCGTTACTGCAGGAACTCAGGAAACAACTCTGCATTTAGAAAATGGGTAAATAAATGGAAAGACTCAAGTACTTATCTAACTTTTACTAACAAAATTATTATATCAGTGTAGGTGATGAATGGAAATTTCCATTTTCAAAAATCTTCCAGTAAGTGGAGAATGATAGAATTAGAAAATCACCATTTCACAACTCCTAAGGAATTAATTGATCCAGGCAATGATCATTGATGGCCATTAACATTATGGAAAGAAAACCAGACAATGTCAGTAAGTACAGTAGTCCCCATTTACCTGAGGTTGTGCTTTCTGTGGTTTCAGTTACTCGCGGTCTAGGGTAGTCCGAAAATAGATGAATAAGATATTTTGAGAAAGACAGACCACATTCACATAACTTTCATTACTATATATTGTTACAATTATTTTATTTTATTATTACTTTTGTTAAACTCCTACTGTGCCTACTTTATAATTAAACTTTATCATATGTATGTAGGAAAAAATATAGTATATATAGAGTTTGGTACTATCCACAATTTCAGGCATCCACTGGGAGTCTTGGAATGTGTCCCCCGCAGATAAGGGGGAATACCGTACCTTCTTTTGGAATGTTTAGAAGTATGCCACACCACTTATGAAGCAGTTTTGCAAGAAAAAAAAAAGAAGAAGAAAAGAAAAAGGAAAAGGAGGAAAAAAGGACCTAAAAGATTCAAGTGCCTAGATCATTCCATTAGAAGAAATAGAAGAGCCATAGGAACATGTTAAATCTGTAAATTGTGATGTGGGAAATGTACAGGATACATAGAAGTTATTACAAAGGGAAAAGCATGAAATGGAGTAATGAACCTATGCGTTATTATAGGCAACATATTAACCAATCCTGTATATGAGCCTTTTTGGATCTTAGTTCAAATACACAAAATAGTAAAAATTACGATACAATTTGGAAAATGTGAACATGGACCAGGTATTTGACGGTCTTAAGGAAAAGTGTGTGTGTGTGTGTGTGTCGAACAAAAACATTGTAGTTTTTTGTAAGAGAGTGTTTTGTTTTTATTTAGAGATACATTGGAAATGTTTACATGAAATTATTTGATGTCAGAATTTGCTTTAAAACGATCTGGGTGGAAGACAGGAGGTAGGAGGTAGTGGTAATACAAGAATGGCCGTGAGTTTCAACCTGAGTGAGGACAACATGTGGTGTCCTTTATTTTCCTTTATTTTGTATATATTTGAAAATTTTATTACCAACATATTACAAATTCAGAACAGATACAATGATTTTCAAAATAAAAGATTGTTTTTATCTTTTGGCCTTTGCCTTAAAATGCAATTACTAAAGTAAAGATTAATAGAGAAATTGTAAGGAATTTTGTGTTTGCTTTCAGCTTTGCCGCCATCAACCTACGGATCTGCTATTCATTTTTTCATGTACTTAGTAAGGACCTGACTGTATATTCTTTAGTTTAAATGCTCTCTGTGGCATTATATGTCTCTAGGAAATCACGGTTAAGTGGTTTCACTTCACATATCATCTGACCTCCCCAGAGAAAAATAATGACCTGGCTGACTTCTTAGATGAACTATTATTTGAAAGGGTGGGCACAACATCCATCTTTTTCTTTTCTTTCTTTTTCTCTTTATCATTCTCTAAATTTTACTTTGTCTTTATATCCTGTGCTACTGTCTTGCTATTTTATTGATTACTTATTTTTACTGAGACTCTTAAACAAGAAATACCTCAAGTGACCGAATTTGGCTTTAGGTTGTAATATGTTGTTTTATGGAATTAAGTGACACATATTGTTCAAAGTACTGAGGGGAATCCAGGAAGAAGATTACATACCTCTGGCAATTAAAAATTTATAATTCAATTGAAGAAAGACAACTAATATGCACACATACATAAAGAAAAGAAAAGGCAAATAGTTTTATCCTGAACTGATGAGTAGTGACTTTTAAAAACAGCATGATGCCAAAAATGGAGAAAATAGTGAGTTAATGTAATAATAGAAGACTTAGGACTTGAGGTGAATTTTTAAAAAATGGATAGAATTTATATGTTTACAATGGAAAAAGTAGGAGAGAAGAATGTGAACAAAGATATACCTAGTTGAAATGAACATGTAAGATAAGGTCAAACTCGTATAACCAGAAAGGATGTGAATTGGAGAACAGAGAGAAATTAGCTCACAGAGATTATAGAAATCAGATTATGCTGGGTAAGGAAGGGAAGATTAGAGGAGTTTGGATATGATGGATATGGTAGGCAGTAACAAGACATTATGAGCTCTTGGACAACCAATGTTTTCGGAAGACTGTCTAGAAATTACATTGAGTAGAGAGGGCATTAACACTGTCAGACCTGGGCAAGTGGCGCCTGCCCTAGAGTCTCATGTTTTAGGGGATCCCTAAACTTTGGAGTAATTTCCACAATATTGTTATTTCCTGTCTGGGACCTGGAACCAGCCAAGACTGGCAATGCCCTCAAGCAGGTTTCCCTGGGGCCAGACCAGGGTGCCATGAGTCTGATCAGTGGTTTATCACTTTGGGGGAACTTTCCAACCTCTACACCCAAGGACAGTATCAACCATATGTCTTGCGAAACTCTGGGACTTGAGTCAATGGGGCACCCCAGAGCCCTATGGCTATACACCAGTTTTAGGTGGGCAGCCTAGAGAGCATCATGCCGCTGGCCAATGTACTATTTCTTTCCCAGGATCACTGGCAATTAAACTTCCAGAATGCTACTAACCTATTAAATTTGGGTGACTTTCACTTACACTGGATATAGAATGAGTTCTATAGGCTTCTGGGCTACCAGTGATCTATCACCTACCCTTGGGCTTGAGCTATGTGTCTGGGCCCATGCATCACCTGTCCATGCTCCATCCACGCTGCCACCTCTGGTCTATAGCCTTCAAGGGCAGCAGGGATACAGGGATAGTTGCAGGTATCCCTTCCCTGTGCACCCCTGCTATTGCAACAAAACAGTCATCTTACCTGCTCTGCAGACTCCTTGGAGATTGCTGTACGTATCTCCTCAAAGGACTTTCCAGACTGCTGTTCTGCAATGCCAGTGGGATCTTCTGATCAATGTCCTCTCTCTCTTTCCTCTAATCTATGCAGTGATGTTGTACTCTATAGAGCCATAATTAAGCGTGTCGATGAAGGACAGTCATTCATCTTGTGTGAGTGGGACTGCTCTTCTCTCTCTGCCCATTGGCCCCTCTGGTGGTGGTATGCAGAAGGCATGTGTGCAAATTTGGAAGTGATCACATTCTAACAGTACAGTTACAAGGGCCCAAAGGGTCAAGAAAACACAGGGTTGGAAGATGTATGTTAATGCTATAAAATTCTGAATGATAAATTAACATCACCAGGGAATGGTTATTATTTGTATTTTCCTGTGTACTCTGGGTAACACTTGCATTTGTAGACATCATCAGTGAAGCACAATAATAACCTGTAAGAGTCATTGGAAGCCAATATTTCTAGTCGGCACAATGGTTGATGTAGTGTCCTGAGCAGTGGTGTAACCAGCGTTAAACAAATAGTATTAGGGAAATTCACAGGTAAAACAATCTATATTGTCTCAATACAAAATCTATATTGTTTATGAAGAAACATTATAATATTATACAAGTAGTTACAGCATTGCTACCTTTTTCTCATTGTGGGAGATTTAAATTAGCCAGGAGTGGTACATTTGAAAACAAAGAACCTGAGAAGATATTTCCTTCATCTGACCAGGAAAAGAAGGTACCTGGATACTGTGAAAAAAAGATCTTCGTGTGCACTAATTACACAATGAACAAATAGATAATACCTCTTCTCTACTGATTATTCTAAGTTGTCATTGATCAATCACTATGCCCACATTGGTACATAAATTCCATAATACATTTTTTTTTTAACAAATGGTTTAAACAGATAGGGATCCCACGAAAAATATTTGTCTAGGATTCTGTACCCTCTAGGGTGGCACTAGAGTGTGTGGTCAATGGAAAAGGTGAAAAGTTACAAAAAGGGAGATGAGTTGAAAGCCTATTGCAGTAATCCAGGACAGGGGTGATGGCAGACTAGACTAGGAATGTAGGAGGAACATAAGGGGAGTGAAACTGAAAAGTATTTTAAAGAGAAATCAATAGTATTTGTTAATAGTTTGGTAAAGCTGGAACAGAGGCCCAGAATCAAAGGCAACTTTTAGTGTCTATACTTAAGACTGGGGAAATGGGCTAAGACAGAAATAACTACTTGTGGTAGAGAAGAAAGGCCAATTAAGCTTGCAGGTATATGTTGGGTTATGTGGAAAGTTCCCGATTACAAAGAATCTTTGTATGCAGTAAAGGTCAGTTATACAACTTTTCAAGTATCTAAGGAAAATGTCTGTCTTCTTTCACATGTGACAAGACGTTGCAATCCACCTTGTGGCAAAATTTTCCTACATGACATCAAGAGTTGTACATGTAAATTCCAATTCTTCCCTTTGGGCCAAGTATTTAACATTTCTGAACCTTGGCTTTATTCCACAAAAGTGGGATAAATGATATCTTCGCAGTGCTATTTTGGAGCAGAAATATATACGGAAGTGCCTAGCACAGTGTCCAGTGCAGTCAGACTCAATGAACGTTTGTTCAAGTGAAAGGAAATGAAATCTACAAGGGCCAAATTGCTTTGTAGTTCTCCCAATCGGATAACTCCATCCTTGTTTCACATCCTGACAGCAGCTCATCTATCACAGTGTTCCTTCGGGCCTGGGATTCTGGTCTGTGACCACTATCTCTAGGAGCCTATGATGAAACTTAACTGGAGAGAGTGAAAAATTGAAGTTGTAGGCAACTCTAGGAAAAATAACGCCTCCTTCTATAATTTCCCCACCCATATTTTAGACATCTGCTTCTAATATTGCTTGAGCTGCAGTCACCAATAATACCACATTTGTATTGTATAGTGAGGTGGTGTCCCCTTGAAAATACAAATTAAAACAGCATTCAATGGGCCTTTGAAAAACGAGACAGAAGCCCAGACGGAGAGACTTTAAAATAGAATACTTCCATGATTTATTTGGATAACAATGTTCTTGGCAGCATGCTAGTTGAGGATGGGTGTGAAATCTCTATTACCCTATGTCTGCCTGTTTTTATGGTCTTCGTTTAACATGATTAAGTACCAGTCTGTGCTTGGAGGCACCTAATGGGCCTTTATTTCTCCCCAGTGCCCAAGTCTCTCTCTGGCTGTAAGTTATGATTTTGAGGAAAGGCATTGCGATAGTTTGAGTTTGTCCTCACCAAAGCTTATGATGAAATTTGATCCCCAATGTAGTAGTCTTGGGAGGACCTTTGGGAAGAGTTTGGGTCATGGGGGTAGATCCCATGAATGGCTTGGTGCTGTCCTGGAGACAGTGAGTTCAGGCTCTTAGGAGACTGAGTTAGTTCTTGTGTGAATGTTCCTGCAAGAGTGGGTTGTTATAAAGCCAAGACGCCCCTTGGGTTTTGCCTCTTTGCACATGTGGTGTCCACTTACCCTTTGACCTTCTGCACCAGGTTATGAGGCAGCACAGATGCCCTCACCAGAAGCCGAGCAGATGCAGGCACCATGCTTTTTGAACTTCTCAGCGTGCAAAACCATGAGCTAAAGAAAGTTCATTTCTTTATAAATTACCTAGGCTCAGACATTCTGCTACAGCAACACTGAATGGACTAAGACAGGCACTTTGACCATGTGGCCCCTGGGATAGCAGTGGTGGCTGTGTGGCAGGAATGCACTCCAGGAACCTGTGAGTGCGGAGTCTGTGGCTGAGGCCTTGTAGGAATGACCGTGTGTTTGACAGGAAAGAGATTTTTCTCACTGTGCCTCTGAAGTGAAATGGAAATGCGGAAATGCTACTTTTTCCAAGCAGGAGAAAAAGAACCAAACTGTGAAATAGTTCTTTCACTAAAGGCAGTGAAAGTCAAATAATTTATAGAATTTAAAACTTGATTGGAAAAGGTCCTTGGAGAATTTGCTTGCAGTAACTTGAAAAATGCTTAAAGCTCAGAAGAAAGGAGCACATTTTATCACGGTGAAGAGGAAGGACATAACATACTCATAGCAGGATGATTCAGGGTAATTGAAGGCTGTGTCAAGTCCAGAATCTTGGTCATCAGGTTGACAGAGCAGGTCTGTATTCTTGTTTGACAATGGCAACCCAAGTGCGAGCAGGTAACTGTTCCAGAAAGGTGTATGTGAGCTGACTTAATGACTTTCTCTCCGTCCTTCTCCAGGCTTAGAAGATTCGCAAGGAATTCTGACATGTACAAGTTAGAGTATTGATAGCTTTAGTTCTTGTCATTGTTGTTTGTAGCTTCATTTTCCCTAATGCTGAGGTAATTTGAGGCTCCTATTAACTCACTTACCTCTTTTTTTTTTAATTTTAGAATATTATCATAGTACAAACATTTTGGTTATATAATTTGCTTTTGTACAGTTTGAGTAGAAGTTATGAGAGTGTCCACCACCCAGATAGTGTACATTGTAATTGTTAGGTGTAAATTTACCCATCCTCTCCTCCCCCCACAACCTCTTTGATTCTGTTAAGTTTTACTTCCATGTATGCATGTAAGTGTTGATTCGTTAGTTCCAATTTAGTAGTGAGTACATGTGGTGTTTGGTTTTCCATTCTTGTGATACTTCACTTAGAGGAATGGTCTCTAGTTCCATTCAGGGTAATATACGAGATACTGGTTTTTTTAAATTAATCCACTCATGAATTGATGCACACTTGGGTTGTTTCCACATCTTGGCAATTGTGAATTGTGATGCTATGAACATCTAAGTGCAACTGCTTCTTCATAAAATATCTTTTTTTCCTTTGGGTAAATACCTAGTAGTGGGATTGCTGGATCAAATGGTAGGTCTACTTTTGGTTCTTTTAGGTATTTCAGTACTTTCTATAGAGGTCGCACTAGTTCGCAGTCCCACCAACAGTGTATTCTTTCTTTCTGCATCCATACCAGCAACTATTCTTTTGATACTTTTCAATAAAAGCCATTCTCATTGGAGTTAGGTGATATCTCACTGTTGTTTTGATTTGCATTCCCTGATGATTAAAGACATTGAGCATTTTTTCATATGTTTATTGGCCATTAGTCTATCTTCTTTTGAAAAGCTTCTGTTCATGTCTTTTGCCCACTTTTTGATGGGGTTATTTGATATTTTCTTGCTGATTTGTTTAGTTCTTTGTAGATTCTGGTTATTAGTCCTTTATCAGATATATAGCATGCAAATATTTTCTCTCATTCTGTAGGTTGTCTATTTGCTCTAGTGGTAATTTCCTTGGCTGTGCAGAAGCTTTTTAATTCAATCAGGTCCCATTTATTTATTTGCATTGTCATATACAGCTTTTATAATATTGAGATGTGTTCCATCTATGCCTATTTTGTTAAGAGTTCTTATCATAAAAGAGTACTTAATTTTGTCAAATGCTTTTTCTATGTCTGTTGAGAGGATCATATGGTCATTGTTTTTGCTTCTATTTATGTGGTGAACCACATTTATAGATTTACGGGTGTTAAACCATCCTTGAATCTCTGGGATGAAACTCACCTGGTTGTGGTGGATTATTTTTTTTGATGTGTGGCTGAATTCCACTTGCTAGGATTTTATTGAGAATTTTTGCATTTATATTCATAAGGGATATTGATCTGTAGTTTTCTTTTTTTGTTGTGTTCTTCCTGGCTTTGGTATCAAGGTGATATTGGCTTTGTAGAACGAATTGGGGAGGATTCCTTCCTTCCCAATGTTATGAAATAATTTCTCCAATATAGGTACTGGTTCTTCTTTGTATGTCTGCTAAATTTGGCTGTGAAACCATCTGGTCCAGGACTGTTTTTTTGCTGGAAGACTTTTTATTGCTTATTCAAATTTGTTACTAGATATTGGTCTATTCAGCAGTTTTATTTTTTCTTGATTGAGCCTAGGGAGGTTATATGTTTCCAAGAATTTATTCATTCCCTCAATGTTTTCAAGTTTATGTGCATAAAGATTTTTATAGTATTCACAGATGATATTTTGTATTTCCGTGGTATCAGTTGTAACATCTCCTTTGTCATTTCTGAGTTTGTTTATTAGGGTCCTTTCTTTCTGTTTCTGGTTAACCTATTGAGAGGCCTGTCAATTTTGTTTATTTTTTCAAAGCATCAACTTTTTGTTTTATTAATCTTCTGTATAATTCTTTTGGAATCAATTTCATTTAGTTCTGCTCTAATCTTGGTTATTTCTTTTCTTCCACTGGGTTTGGGATTGGTTTGCTCTTTCTTTTACAATTCCTTGAGATTATTCATTAGATTGTTGATTTGTGACCTTTCTGTCTTTTGTATGTAGGCATGTAAGGCTATGAATTTTCCTATTAGGACTGCTTTTGCAGAATCACACAGATTTTGGTAACTTTTGTCCCCTTTGTCATTTAGTTTGGAGAATCTTTTGATTTCCATCTTAGTTTTCTCCTTGATCTAATACCTATTCAGTGATAAGTTGTTTGTTAATAATTTCCATGACTTTGTCTAGGGTTGAGTGTTTCTGTTGGAATTGATATCTAATTTTATTCTACTGTGGTCTGAGAAGATACATGGTATAATTTCCATTTTTCAAAATTTCTTGAGGCATGTTTTGTGGCCTGCAATGTGATCAATCTTAGAGAATGTTCCATGAGCTGATGAGAAGAATGTATGCTCAATAGTTTGGGGTAGAATGTTCTGTAGATGTCTGTTAGGCCCATTTGTTCTAGAATCCTGTTTAAGTCCATTGTTTGTTCGTTTGTTTTCTACTTGGAGGATTCGTCCTGTTCTGTCAGTGGGGTATTGAAGTCCCTAGCTATTACAATGCTGCTGTTTATTATTTTGTTTTGATCAAGTAGGGTTTGCTTTATAAATATGGGTGTACCTATGTTAGGTGCATAAATATTTAGGATTGTTATGTCTTCTTGTTGAATTGTTCCTTTCATCATTATATAATGACCATCTTTATCTTTCTTTACTTTTGTTGATTTGAAGTATATGTTATCTGATATGAGAATGGCTACACCAGCTCTCCTTTGTTTTCCATTTGCAAGGAATATTGTTTTTTATCCCTTCACCTTGAGTCTAAATGTGTCTTCATGGATTAGATGCATTTCTTGGAGACAGCAGATACTTGGCTGGTATTTTTTAATCCATTCAGCCAGCCTATGTCTCTTCAGTGGAGAGTTCAAGCCATTCATATTTATTGAAAGATTTGATAAGTAGGGTGGATTTCTGTTCATCCTGTTGCATAGAACTTTATTGCTTTGTTTGACGTCTTGAGCCATTGTAGTATCTGGTCTTTGACCTTTAACTTTCCAGTGATTTTACACTGGCGGGTGTCTATTGCACTGATCTGTGTATAATGCAGATCTGAGTACTTCCTGCAGGACAAGTCTACTTATGATGAAATTCCTCAATGTCTGATTTTATGGGAAAGAATTAATTTTTCCATCAAATGTGAAACTTAGTTTTATAAGATACAAAATTCTTACTGGCAGTTTGGCAGTTTGGCAGGTTGGCAGGTTGGCAGTTTTTCTGTTTCAGAAGATTGAAGACAGAGGTCCACTCCCTTCTGGCTTGTAAGGTTTCTCCTGAGAAGTCTGCTGTTATCCTGATAGGTTTTCCCTTGTAGGTTGGTTGTTGCTTATGTCTAGCTGCTTATAGAATTTTCTCTTTGACCAAGTTGATTACTACATGTATTGGAGATATCCTATTTGCTATGAATCTTCCTGGAGTTCAAGGACCATCTTGTATCTAGATGTCTGGATCTCTGATGATATTAGGAAAATTTTCCTCCATAATTCCCTCAAATAGATTTTCCATGCTTTTAGTGCTTTCTTCTTCTCCCTCAGGGATACCTATAATTTGTATGTTTGTTTATTTTGCACAGTCCCACATCACTCTAAGTGATTGCTCTGCCTTTGTTCTCTTCTCTGCCTCTTTAAATGATCGGGTTAGCTCAAGAGCCTTATCTTAAAGCTCTGAGATTATTTCTTCTCCTTGGTTTCATTTGTTGCTGACACTTTCTGCTGTGTTCTGAAAATCCATGAATGACACTGTCATTTCTTCAAGTTCTATTATATCTTTCCTAATTTTGTCTAGCTCTTTAATGACTTTTCCATTAATTTCCTGAAATATTTTTTGGGCTTCTTTTTGTTGGTTTTCATCTTTCTTAATTCCATTCATTTTATTTGCAATTCATATTCTGAATTCCATTTCTGTCATTTTGACAATTTCCTTGTAGTTGAACTTCAGTGCTGTAGCTCCATTGTGATTACTTGGGGATGTTGATCTGTTTTGATTTTTCATGTTGCTGGGGTTCTTTTGCTGGTTTCTTCTCATCTGATACCTCTTTTCTCAACTCAGGGCTAATAGGTTACAGGGCTCCTCTTCCTTGCTGGAAACTCTCCTGCTTGGTTAGAGTAAGGGGAGGTCACTAGATGGCTCTTTTCCCACCCCACACTCTTGAATGTTGACATGGCAGAGAAGGGGTGTGTGCACTAGAAGCCTATACTGCAGCTGTTCTTGATTTTTTCTGTTTACCTGTGATTGCCTCTGCTCAAGCGGCATCGGATACAGTTGTCATGGGTTTCTGGGCTGTGTGTGTTTGCTCGATCCAGGTACCATTGTACTGATGGCTTGAGGCTCAGGGGGTCCCCTGGAAGGGCGTTGGACTTTGGAGCAGTTCTTCCAGCACTGCTGCAATGGTGGAGGCTCTGGGGTGGGGTTTCAGTGTCCTGATGCAGCCTGCAGACTTGGGGATGGTGTCTCAGGCCTGAGAGGGGTTCTGGAGGCACAGAGGTGGAACTTCAGAGCTGGGACTGGGGAGGAGCCAGAAGCAGAGCTTCTGAGCAGGGCTGAGGAGCCAGAAGCAGGGCTGGGAGGATGGCAGGGCTGATACGATCTGGAGGGTGGGGTTGGGGCCAAGCAGGCAGAAGGTAATTGGGGCCTGGAGGCTGGATTCAGGACCGAGCAAGTAGCAGGTTGTTTCACAGGCTCAGGGGCCCAGCAGATGCTGCATCAGCTGGACAGATGTTGGTTCTGGTGGCCTGGGGACTGAGGAGCTCTCCACTCCCCACCCAGGACCTGCCAAAGCCTTTGCCCAACTCCTCTCAGGTTGGAGCCTGCTGTACCCTGTTCAATTCCCATGCTCAGCTCCCCTTGCACTCTAGGGAAGAAGCACTTGGCGTCAACTCACTGGGTACAGTTCAGGGAAACCACAAGTCAGTCTACTCCCTTCTCAGCCCAGCGCAGACAGGGCGCGGCGCACCCTAGAGCTCAAGATGGCTTTAGCTGCTGCCTGATCCCCACCGTGCCGGTTGTCTGCGCAATGGCTCTGCACAGACTCTAGGCAGGTCCCTAGTCTGACCATGCAGAGGTCTATGGGGGTGGTGGGAGCCTTCTTGCAGTTCAGTGCACACTGGGCCAGCGGGGCAGGTGCGGTGTCCAAGAGCTTTATTCTCCTACTGTTCCCTGCACGTTCTCCGTTCTTGTTATACGTATCACCCCATCACCTTTTTCCCCCCCACTCTCAGTGTCCCACGTTGCTTCTTGGTGATTTCACAATGCTGCTTCAGAGAAGAGCGATCTGTATGTAGGCAGTAGCCTGCGCCCTTCACTTCTTTCCTTGGGAGCAGTGTATTGGCAGGCTGCCTCCAGTCTGCTGTTTTCAAGAAAACCTCACTTACCTCTTAATCACCTGTTATTTTTCTTTTTCGCTTTCTCTCACTAAAACTGAATCCATCCTTACAATAGTCCGCGTGCATATGCATGTTTTAATTCAGTATGTTATGTATTCTTATTTTCTTCAACCTGAACACTTCTGTTTGTACTACCCACATTCACTCCCGAAGGCAATATGTGTAATATATATAACACAAGGTTAATATTCGTTTAAATCTACACACAATTGGATTAAAATCCCAGCTCTTCCATTTACTACCTATGTGACAAATTATTTATTGTCCCCAATCCTCAGTTTTCTCAACTTCTTTGACTTATTTAAATTGATTAAATGAAATTTATTTGTTCAATCTACAATGTTCGGTAAGATCCTTTGACAAGACATGCTAAACACTGGCTAGGATTTTGGAACAATATGGTTAACACAATGACAACAAACACATCTCTCCTGATAGAGCTTACACATTATCTGGGAGACAGGCAGTAAACAAATGAAGACAAAAGCATGTAATTTGGAGTAGCATTAGGTGTTCTATACAAAAATGAATCTGGGCGGGGGATACAGAGTGGCAGAGAATATTATTTTATAATATATTGGGTACTCTAGAAAGGTCTGTCAGGGAAGCAGAGGTCTGAATTAAGTGCTGGAGTGATCCATGAAGTATCTGAAAAGAGAATGTTAGGAAGAGAAAATAAAATGTTAAGACTCTGGAGTGAATACGTATTTTTCTTTCATATCTGAGGAATAGTAGGAAATGGTTGTAAGATAGAACTCAACTAAGTGCCTAACACATGGTAATTAATTAGCAAACTAATTATTTTAATACTATAGATAAAGAGGCTGAATTTAATGTGTTAAAGGAAATGACACTGTATACAGGTCTTGTAAACCCTATGTTATCAATAAAGTCATCTTAGCTTTTTATATTTTTCTTGGCTCTTATGATACTTAAATTTCCCTTTTTGATATTCTGATTATCTTCTGCATAGTAGTGAACATAGGCTTGAGGCCTGGGCTCCAAATATAATTTGTATATCACCAAGTCTAGGATGCTCCCTATCCTTATCCAACTGAGTTACGATGGCCTTCAGGGTGCTACCAGATGATCTGAGCATGCCCTTATCGTACTACTTACCATACTACAGTGTAGGATATTAAGTATCTCACACTATTTATTCTCTTTTCCTTTTATTTGTCTTTATTGCTCACAAGCCATACACTTCTTGAAGGCTTGTATTTCCTCTGAATTTCCAACCACCATGCACCCAGCGTTTTGCACATGGCAAGCATGCAATATATATTCACTGAGAAGGTGGAGAAAGATTCAGGTGTTTAAGAAACTGGGAAGAAAACTTAGGTGTAATGTCTTTAAAGGCAGAGAGATTTGCACTACGGTAGGTGAGAAATTAATATCTATTGATTTATTAGGAAAAACTGGGCAAGGGAGTGGGCAGGGTTAGCGTGGTCTGCAGCTCCCCATCTTTAGACTGTGTGTGCGTGAATGTGAGTGCATGTTTATGTGCATGTGAATGCACTAACCAGGCGGGCTTTCTCTTTGAATAGGCTTCACTTTCCATTTGCATTTATTGTATGGATTAAAACTATTGCAACCTTATCTCAAAGTGTGATATCCACTCTTCATTGTAAGAGTTATGAATTTATTTTTATGTTTCTGATCTACAATTTCAGGCAAATGATACTGGTTTTTCATGTATAGTAATGGCATGTTTCCATCTTTAATAAATGTGTTTATGAAAATAGGTGAGATATTTTAATATAAAAAATAAACATAGAGATGGTACATGGAAATGCCTAATATTTTAAAGGTGGTAAGAAAGTGAATGAAGTTTGGGAAATAAAGCCTGGAGTATTGTTTTAGAAAACAAAAGTATAGTATTTGCATTCCTTAGAATTTTCTCTTGTTTGTAAATATCTTCTACGAGAACTAGGTATCTCCAATTTTTTTCTAATTGTTATTATATCCTAGGAAGGAGGAGAATCAGCAGCAAAGAAAATAATTTTCTATTTCTTTTGTTAAAAGGCCTTTATACCCTATGGATTTATATTACTGCCAAAAAACATTGTTACTTTAGAAAACAGAAGGAGGGGAGGGGAAGAGAGAGAGAGAGATCGATCTAGTTGTGTTTAGTAGGGGTAGGGGAGCTAGTCCTAATTCCATGCTCTTGATTTAATTTGGCCCAGCTTTGCACCTGTGATTTGTGCCATTCTCTCTTACAAATATTGAGTTTCGGAGAAACTCTGATCTTAATGAATAAATTACTAAAATATCACCAGAATCTGAACTCAGACTAGAGAAACTGAAACAGTTTTTTTCACTTGTCAGTCTGAACTACCCAGAGAAAAAGAAAAGAATTTCTTTTTTGATTACTTTCTGAATGGTTCATATTAGCCAATTTTTTTTTTTTTTTTTTTTTTTTTTTTTTTTTTTTTTTTTTTTTGAGACAGGCTAGAATGCCATGGCATCAATCTAGCTCACAGCAACCTCAAACTCCTGGGCTCAAGTGATCCTCCTGCTTCAGCCTCCCAGAGTGCTAGGATTACAGGCATGAGCCACCGTGCCTGGCCATCAGCCAATTCTTATTTCTGATTTTAATTAAAAGCTACATCCTTAGTTGATTCACCAAGTAAAATTTTCATTTGGCCTTAGGGATGTCTGATCTATGCTATCATCAGGTATCTTTCTTAGATGAAAACTTCCTGAATTATTGTCATAGCACCATCCAGTAAGACAGGCAATTCAGATGACAGAGAAAACATCCCTATTCCCTGGCAGAAGTAGGGCAAGGGGAGCTAGTCCTAATTCCATGCTCTGGATTTAATTTGGAATACCTATATAACATATCTAGATTATTGCTTTCTTAATATACGCAAAATATACATCAATGTTTTTAGAGCACAATTTTTTTTATTTGGGTGATTTTATATCCTTTTCATTTAGTTAAGATTTTGAAGACATGATATGTTTTAGAAATTATCATGATAACTACTAAGATAATTAAAATGAGTTATTTCCATTATTCAGTTGTGTCTACCATACTCTTCTAAGACCAAATTATCATTTTTTGGCATCCAATTATGCAATTAAAAAGGAAAAGGAGCTTCCGGCCAATTAAGCAAACAAGCTCAGGGTGTAATTTTTTATGGCATCTTTTCCTGACTGTGATTACAAAATCACAATGCAAGGAAGTTGAAATCTAATTATCATAAATCAAAAATTGTCCTCGGGAGGTCAGAGAAGAAGGTTCATATCTGGTTAAATTGTTTTTTTGTAAAAAAAGAAAAGGAGTTATTCAGTTTTAGCATATGATTGCATATGTGTTGTTAATAATCACTGTTTTTTTGTTGATAGTCTATAAATGAGAGATTGATAATTAATATGGCAGGGCCAGTGGCCAGTTTAAAACTCAGATAACTAAATATTGGCACAACTTGCCCAAGTGCAGAACACAAATATTGAGAACCTAGCAAGCGGTGATTTTGTTAGGTGCTGCCTCTCACCTGAAATGGAATGCCTCAGTGATCATAAATATGGGTCAAACAATATGGTAATAGCACAGGTTAAGGGAAAAAGCAATTATAAATTTATAGAAATGAACTTTCATGCTATCCTACACTTTTTTGTATGTTAGTGTCAGAGCCTGGTAAATATCTAGTTCTATAACATGTCCAACTGGTTTATGTGAAACCCATCCAGTTTCTATGACGGTTGGTGTTCCTTGATGAATCTCAGTTTCCACATTTGTTTTGGATGCTCTGCAAAGGCCATGCACATGTTTGTTTGTCTCAGACAGGTTTTTACTGAGTGGGATGCCAGGATGAGCAGAGTGTTTAGATGCTGGCCAGGATTTCTTGGCCTGTGATTGCGGCACTGCTTCAGTACATCTCAGTAGGGCTCGTTTTCATCAAGATTCACCCTTGCAGTACTATGTTAATTCTTCTATCAATCAATAATTCACAGTACATTTCTTGTTTTCAGCCTAAGTAACATATTTTTTCCTCTTGATTAAATGAATAGCAGCCAAAAGGATAAACACTATAATTATCTGCAAAAAAGGTGTTCTATATAGCCAAACTGTTTTGTTAGGTATATAAGAGTATGGGAATGTATCATCAAGCAAGTGTTCCTTTAATAGACACATAAAATAAGGGTTGTGGCAATAGCTCTATTTGGTATATCTAAAGCTAAACATGGTTTTATCTACATTGTCTTAGAGTGGTATTTTATGTAGTTTATAGAAGATTTTTTAACCAGATTACTCCCTTATCTTACATCTCTGTTTCTAAAAGATGTTTCTAAAAGGAGCTATAGTTAAAATCATGTACATTTTTGGGGACTAGCTTGTAAAGGTTGTTACTAGATTGGCTGAAGAAATGATATTCTCATTTTAAAACTATTATAAAATAAAAATAGATCGTCCTTATGATTGTACTTCTACCTTCTTTCTATAGTACTATAGTTCTTTGCTGTATATGTTTTAAGCAACAAATTAATTCGAGTAGTACATATACTATTTTGAATTATGTAGATCAAACTCATGCTTAAAGGCATAACAATATTATGGGCTCTATTGAAAACCTAAACAAATCCAAATGCTCACGATGAAATCATAATGGGACATCATAACGGAGTCAACAGTTACATCTTTAGCCTTTGTTATTCTGGTTTGCGCTGAATTTTTTTCTAAGTAGAAATTCTCCAGTTTGAAGGACCCTATGAAATCACCTATTCTAAAACATCAGTTTTACACAGAATATTGCAATCCAGATGGATTCTGCGAATTATTCAGTGTCACCTAGCTGGTCAGGAGTAGACTTAGAACCAAAACTCTAGCTCTGCTTAGTGGGTCCATGGGATATGGGGTCAGCCAGTCCTGGATTTGACTTCTGATTTTGACAAAATGGCCTAGAATTACTTCATTTCTTCATTCACAAAATAGGGATAAATGCCCTACCATTTAGGGCATTGTGCAGATTGATTTAATGAGGTGGATCAGTAAGTGTCCAGTACATTGTCTGGAACACCCAGTAAGCCTGACTTTCTTTTCTCTTCAAGGCATTTAGCAAGATAACACTGAGAAACAAATGTTCCCCTCAGCTTTTTGTTAACTTCCCATGGTTAATCCTTAGGTAAGATTTTAAGCTGTATTCATAGGTTTCTATAAGCACCAGAACTTTAAGAATTTGATCTTTAGAAAGCAATTGTAAATCATGCTTTTACCATTTGCGCTAACATGGATTTATCTTTTCCGAACTCTAAAATACAACTTCATGGTGATTTTCAAGACCTAGCTTCTGAAGCTTAATTTTGGATTTGGCATTGAAGTTGAAATTATCTGAGGTTATAATATATTCCTCATGATGTGGCTTAAAAGTCCTGCCCAGAGTTTTTCATTCCTTGGCTATGAATTACATAAAGGTCCAGGGATCACGAAGATAAACTGAGGCTTTTTAAGTGCCATGGTGGTAGTTTTTAAGTAAATAGTTTTTCAGATCAGTTAAAACCAGTGGGTGAGGGTTGTAGCAAAGCCCTGATGGATAAATGCCTTAAATTCCAGGAAAAGGAAAGCTTTATTAATAGCCACGCTGTAAGGAGCACTTCCAATGTGCCAGGAACTCTACTGGAGAAAACTGAGTCTTCAGAGAATTCAGTTATATGACTAACATCCTACACCAAGTATGAGGCTAAGCTAAGGTTTAAAAAAAAATAACATCTGACTCACAACCCAATGTTCATTTCTCTTTACCAGTCAAGTTTCCAAATCAACCCTCTTTGTGGCTCCTTTGCTAACTATAAGTTCCACGTTTAATCTGAAATGCTCAGAACGGAGAAGTTACACAGTTTGGGTTAAAATGGCAATATTGGTTTTGGCGGCTTGCTTGCAATCTGTGGCATTCTCTGGTTTGTGGCTGCATCACGCCATTTCTGCCTTCATGTTTACATGGTATTTTCTCTGTATCTCCTCACATCGTCTTCCCTCTGTGCACGTCCATGTCTCTTCACATAACATTCATTTTAATAAGGACACCAGTTAGATTAGGGGCCCACTTTGCTCCAGCATAGCGCGTCTTAACTAATTCTGTCTACAATGACTGTGTTCCCGAATAAAGTCACATTCTGAGAGACTGGGGGTTAAAACTTTAACATATTCCCTTTTAAGGGGCACAATTCAACCTATAACAAGGTCTAAAGAGCCAAAGTGAAATGGTGTGGCAAAATTATTTAATGAATTTAAGTCAGGGTAAAAGAAAACACTGATCATTTGGAACAAAACAACAGCTGTGTCTGCATAATTGGGACTGTAAGAGTCTGGGTGATCAATTTGGGCAATGCAGGGCAAGAAAAAGTAAGAGAGAAGACAAAGGGAAATTGAGTAAAGGAAGGGGAAGGAGGCAAGAAAGAGAAGTGCCAGGAGAAAGATCACATAAAGCAGCTCTCTCATTTGCAGACCGTCTCAAATTCTCCTCGTTCTCATCGTAGATCTGAACTGAGCTAGACTACAGAGCTCTAATCTATTGAACTATCTTCCCAATTATAGCTAGTTTATGAGTTTAATAATTACTCACATCTTATGTCCACTCACTGAAGAGAAATGTGTCTTTAGAGTTCTTTTTTTTTTTTTTTAATTTTATTCCAGGGTATTGTGAGGGTACAAATCTTCCCTCAAAAGAGCACAAAACATTCTATGATAGAGTTCTTTTAATATTGGATGTTTCTGCCGTTTTAAGCCTACAGGAGCCTTTAATTTGGACCATTTGTTTTTTTGGTAAAGAGAATTGGTTTTGTGTTCCTGAGTAGAACCTATAGCTAGGAGTAACAATGTGCATGCTCCTGATGTGAATTAGCTCAGTAGGACATTATAGGGCACATGACAGCTGGGTGCGGGGATGTTATTGTTTTTACAACTCTGGAAATTAGAGATGAAAAATCCCTATTCAGCCATCCAGTACAACTTTCTGCCGAAGCCAAATTAATTTGAGCTCTTTTCTTTCCAGTACTTTGTATAGTTCATGTTTTAAAGCATCAAGGTCACACAATCTCTGGGAAATCTGGTCTATCAGTATGCTTTACGGTGATGTAGTTAAAGGACAGGTTCATTACAGTTCAGCAAGGACCAATGTACCAATGTATGTGAACGAGAATAATATAAATTAATCACATTTGGTACTGTATTTTATATTGAATTTTGTTTACCAAGATTTCAAAAAATATATATGACCACAGTTAGTTCTTTCTACATCCTGTGAGTTAGGCAAAGATGTTGTTTTTATGTCCCTTTAACAGAAAAATGAATTGACGACCATAAGTGGTGGAGACAAGACTAAAACCCACATGGTCGTTTATTTTCCCATCTATTCCTTTTACTGTTTACCTCATTGACTCAGCATTATATGAAGAATTCCCAGTTTCTCAGTTTCATTACTGAATGCCAAATAGTTGCTTGGAGTGTAAATTACATAAAAATTATATTAAAGAAACTAATTAAACAAAGTCATGAAATGTGAGAAAGGGATCTGTCTATGATGATGAAGAGACAAAAATCATGAGAGTCATTCTAAAATGGAAGAACTACTCAGCATATATGAAGGGCATATTTGGAAGGGCTGCTTAAGTGTATTTACCAGGGCTGAGAGACATGCTTTCCAGCGAGAAGTCTATGGAGATGGAGTGAAAGATTATAAGCATTGTTCATCTGTTCATCACTGAGATTCCAGCCACAAGCTGGAATCTTTGCTTTATTTCTTGCTGCCTTCAGTAGATTATCACAGGTAAAAAAAAAAAAATCAAATGTTTTTAAACTCCATGTCAGGTGATGAATGCCATATAGCTTTTCTAATCAGCCTCTTTCCATTTTATTCACTCTAATATTTGTCATATTACACTTATTTCCATGGTGATTAACTATGATATTGCAAACACTAACCAAATCAGTCTGGAGGGAGAGGAAGAATAGGGAAAAAAGGACTCCTTGTTTATACGAAAATAATCTGTTAATCACTAGTTCTGAGACAGTTTAAAGGAAATGAAAAAATACTGTAAGGGGGAGTCTAATGACCATAACTAATTTAAATAAATGGCAATATTGATCATTCAACTTTTAAAGGTCTTAGATGCAGTAAAGTCAGTTTGAGTACCATCAGTTTTCAAATTCAGTAAACTTAACAATCCGCAACACACTAAAACATTATCTTTTCAATTCATTTGTATAATTTGAGAGATGACAAATTCAGTGTTATTTTTAAGTGGCTAGAAGTAGAAAATATTTTAAAGATGTTACAAGCAATATAAAGAAAAATGTCAATCAATGACAACAACCACTAAACACCCCTAAAGTCTCTGTCATTTCTTAAAGGCTAACATGCAGCTGCTTCTTCCTTTCATAGGACAAGTGTAATTCAGCCACTAGTTTATTCATTCATGATGTAGGTATCAGCCTATGTTTGGAAGTCTTTCAGAAGATTGCTTTATTTCTTGCTGCCTTCAGTGGATTATCACATGTAAAAAAAAATCTAATGTTTTTAAGCTCCATGTCAGGTGATGAATGCCATATAGCTCTTATTTTCTTTGTAGGAGTAGAATGGTGTTCTGGATCAACTACATCTGTTCCTATGAAAGGAGGAGGTGATATTCAATCATATGTATTGCTTTATTTCCAAAACAATAAAGAATCTCAAAGCTCATCAATGCATCCATTCATGTATTTATTTGCTTATGTATTCACATAACAAATATTTACTCAATGCCTACCTTGCGTCAGGTGCTGGGCCAGATGTTTACATCTCAAATATTTTAAAAGTTAACAAGGAGAGATAATAAAGTAAGTCCTCTGTTGAGTCTTCTAAATTCATTTAATGCAAATATACCTGCCCTTCACAAACGCAAGTGCATCTACACACCAACCCACTGAAATTCACACTACAGATGTGAGTTAGATAGACTATGAACCCATTTTAGAAATAATAAGTGCCTCGAAATGACACTTAGAAAATAAACTACAGCCAGTGGTTCTAAGAATTTGGAAATTCATCATAAGGAAAGAAAAAAAAAATGAAAGGACCAATATACAGTTGCTGGCCATTTATGTTGCCAAGGAGAGATACATCTCAAAACTATGATTTACTATCACCTTCACTTCTTTAAGAAAAGGACATGAAAACAACTTCTACCAAAAAGGAAGGACAACATCTCAGAATAAAATTATCCATTTATTTTTTTTCACATTTATTTATTTTTAAATCGACATATAAAATCATATGTATTTATTATGTACATGATGTTTTGTAGTACATATACATTGCAGAATTATTAAATCTAGTTAATTAACAAATGTATTACCTGAAATAGTTACCATTTTTGTAGTAGAACACTTAACACCCACTCTCTTAGCATTTTTCGAGAATAAAATATATTATCATTACATAGTCTCCATGCTGTAAAGTAGATCTCTTGAAATTATTCTTCCTACCTACCTGTAAATATATAATCTTTGACAAACATTTCCCCTGCTCCCAGACACCCCAGCCTCTGGTAACTACCACTCTACTCTCTGGTTCTATAAGATCAACTTTTTTAGATTCCACATATGAGTGAGATTATGTGGTATTTGTGTTTATATGCCTGACTTAATGTTCTCCAGATTCACCCATGCTGTCACAAATGGCAGGCTTTCCTTCTTTTTTATGGCCAAATAGTATTCCATTGTGTATATACCACATTTTCTCTATCCATGTATCCACTGATGGACACTTAGGTTGCTTTCATCTCTTGGCTATTATGAATAGCGCTGCAATAAACATGGAAGTGCAGATATCTCTTTGACATACCGATTTAATTTCCTTTGGATATATATACCCAGTAGTGGGATTGCTGGGTCCTATGGTAGCTCTATTTTTAATTTGTTGGAGAACTTCCATACTGTTTTCCATAATGGCTGTACTAACTTACATTCCCACCAACAGTTTGCAGGGGTTCCCTTTTCTGCATATCCTCACCAACACTTGTTATCTTTTGTCTTTTTGATAACAGCCTTTCTAACAGGAATAAGGTAATATCTCATTGTGGTTTTGATTTGCATTTCCCTGATGATTAGTGATGTCAAATGTTTTTTTCATAGACCTCTCGGTCATTCATATGTCTTCTTTCAAGAAATGTTTCTTCATGCCCTTTGCCCATTTTTAAATTGGGTTATTTGTTTTCTTGCTCTTGAGTTGTTTGAGTTTTAGATATTAACCCCTGTCAGATATACGGTATGTAATGTCTTCTCCCATTCTGTAGGTTTTTAAAGCTAGCCATTTAAATTGAATGTTTAGCTATGTGAAAAACATACTTCATTTTTTTTTGTTTTTTTTTTCTTACTTCCCTTTATGAACACTTTTCTTATTTTACTTTGTAAAGACTCCTTAGGCATTGGTACCAGTTTATAAACCACAATCTGGGAAACACTGGCAGAGAAGGCAGGAGCTGCAGCTTTGTGACCAGCCAAGAGATCCACATCTGAATTTAGTCCCTAGCACTTATTAACGCTAGACCTTGGTCAAGTGGCTTTCATATTGGTCAGCTGTAAAATGGGAATTTTAAAGGAATTTGTAAAGATTAAAATATATACCTAATATTAAAAATCACACAGTGCCTTATAGGTGACACCAAGCTGACAGCTATTGTTGTGGCAGTATACCTAAAGTAGCGTTAGATGACTCATACTTTAGATCCTATGCCCTTTCTGTCAAGAACTGTGAGAGATCTGAAAGTTTACCCTACTTGCAAGCTAACAAATTAGTCTGCCACACTTTCACAGATGTTGGCAGAGACATGAACTCTTGGATCAGACACAAAGGACAGTTTAGTACCCACAGCAAGAGCAGTAGACAGTGTAGTGGAATTTGTGCGACTTCCTTAGACCTAATTCCCACACAGCAATGCTACTAAGGCCAGGAGACTCTTGAAAAACACAGTAGGCTACATTCAAAGAGGAACTCCAAGTTTAGGGAACCAGATCTTTTATATTGGGGAGTAAGCCTGTCTGACATTTGCCATGATGTGAAATATTATCCTTATTACATTGGGGAGTAAATAAACTTGCCCTTTACCAAAAAGGGAGACATTATGTCTTTCAGGGCTGTTGCCTACACAAACGTCCTGGAAAAGATAGTCCAGAACAAAGGCAGTCAGTGTGTCTGCTCCCAAGATGTGCGGGACACCAGCAGGTCATGGAGAATGACCCCCCAACACTCCCTACTTTTCAGAAACCATACTCAATTGATTGTCCCTCTTCTCTTGTGTACACTTGAATTCCCCCCTCTTAACCAGATGTTTTTCAAAAATATTTAGAAATTCTTAATATCTCCCTTCTCAAAAAGAAAAAGGCAAACTCACCAACTTCTCCCTACTTTCTATCTTCGTCTTGTCACTGCTGTAGTCTTCTTCACACCCCAATTTCTTAAGCGATTTCTGTGCTTGATTCCCCAATTATTCGCAATCAATTTGCTCTTTTTAAATTATGTGATGTAACGTAAATACTGAAGAAGTACACAAATCACATATGTATAGTTTAATAAGCACCTGTGTAACCTCTACACAGGTCCAGAGACAACAACATCGATACTTCTGTGATCCAGTAATTCCAGTCCTAGAATAAGTAAACTTGGAAACACATAAGAATGTTTAGAGCAACATTACTTAATCTTATAGAAGTGAAATAATCATCTTCAGAAGAACAACTGTATGCATTATACCCCTTAAGAGTCCTCCCCTTCAAAACTCATTCTCTCTCCTTCTATCAGTATCCAATATCCTTACTTAAACTATAATAATATTGTTACTATTCTCTAAATACTACCAATATATTTTAGCATTTCCTGGTTTTCAAATTTTATGAAAATAGAAGCATACTTTGTATTCTTTTGTGTCTGCTTCTTTCACTCAGCATAATGTTTATGAGATCTATGTATTTGGGTCTAGCTGAAGTTTACTACTGTAGTTTATTTCTTTTCATTCTGCATAGTATTTTGTTGTATACATCTTCTACAATTTATTTACACGTTATTTTTAAATGATTGTTTATATTTCTGTAATATTAAGCAATGTTTCTATTCTTATAAATATGTCTTATTCTTATAAACATTCTTATAAACATATTTATAAACATAAATATGTCTTACTCTCATAAACATTATTATAAATATGTCTACTATATATGCTCTAGGTTATATACCTATAAGTGGAATTGATGTATTGCAGGGTCTATGTATCTTTAATGTTAATTATAGATCATGCCAACTGTTTTCCAAAGTGTTTCTATGAATCCTCACACCTATTAGCAGAGTCTTAGGGTTTCTGTCTTATCACATTTTATTTTATTAAAATATAAACATTTACATAAAACAAACAATTGTCCTTGCTACATGCCAGATAATATCTAAGAATATTGATTTAAAATTTATAATCAAGGTTAGATACTACTGTTATTCCCACTTTCCAGATAAAGAAATTGAGACAGAGGCGAAGTGACTTGCCCCAGGCCATACACTGGCAGAGCGTTCAGCCCAGGAGACTAGATTCCTACCCATTCTGCTCTGATTCCCTTCTCCTCCACCCTCACATTTGTTATGTTCATACTTTTTAATTTTTGCCCATGTAGTAGGTCTTCAATGGCATCTAATGGTAATTTCAATTTGCATTTTTCTCAATATAGATGCTTATACACTGTGGGAATGCAAACTAGTAAAACCCCTATGGAAAACAGTATGGAGATTCCTCAAAGAAGTAAAAATAGACCTACTATTTGATCTAGCAATCCCACTACTTTGTATATAGCCAAAGGAAAACAAGTCATTTTATAAAGAAGACCAGAATGTTTATTGTAACACAATTCACAATTGCAAAGATGTGGAATCAATCTAAGTACTCATCAACTGAGGAGTGGATAAAGAAAAAGTGGTGTATACATACACCATGGAGTACTACTCAGCCAAAAAAGGAATAAAATAATGTCTTTTGCAGCAACTTGGATGGACCTGGAGACCATTATCCTAAACAAAGTATCTCAGGAATGGAAAAACAAACACTACATGTACCCTCTAATAATTGAGAGCTAAATTATGGGCACACCCGGGAACAAAGAGATGTAAAGGACACTGGAATCCAAGAAACAGAAGCTGGGAGGGGATGAGTGGTAAAAACTTACTTATCGGGAGCAATGAACACTACTCTCATGACGGGTACACTAAAAGCCCCGACTTAAGTGTTGTACAAGGTATCCATATAACAAAAACATTTGTACCCCTTAAGATTTTGGAATTAAAAAAAGATGAGATTTCTGCATTTTCATTAAAAACAGAACAAAAGAAATAGTGCTTTGACTATATCATAAGAAATTTCAATTGAAAAAAAATCTTTAGAATTTGTTTTGCAAAATTCTGGAGTAGTTAACTAAGGCACGTTGTGGGCATCTTGTTAGTTGTTCATATTAACTCAGGGCAGTTTTGCCTCGTAGCCTCTAAATTCAGACATACCTGGGCTTGAAATCCTACTACCAGACTTGCTAGCTGCACAACCCTTGGGAAAATTACATTCTCCATGCCTTAGTTCCATCTTTCATGCAATTATGAAATAAATTTTATCAAATAATACCAGGAAGGCCCTGCACAAGGTACTGGGGATACAGCAGTGAACAAAACGAAGTGTGCCAAATTGCACACCTGCCTTATCAGGTTATGTGAAAGGATTACATGGGAAATATGTGTGAAGTGATTAGCAGAGTACCTCGTTGTTATTATTAAAATTAGGTAAAGTATCGTTTCAAAGGGGTAGTTAAAATTAAATTGAAGTTCAAAATCAATGGAAATTTTTTTAATGAACTGACAAGATGATTTTAAATTTTGTCTTTCAAATAGAACTTAAAAGACAAAGTATAGGCAACCCCTTAAAACAAAGAAATAAGAACACGAAAAGCACAAAACTCATGATATGTATCTGGGGACACCAAGAAGTCCAAATGTTTCAGAACCACGCTGGAGACCATCCCTTAGTGTGTTCAGTACAGGAAGTAATGAATCACTGCTCCGCTCAATCTCTTTCATTTCTCAGAAAAGAGAGTGTCAC
Organism: Indri indri; assembly: GCA_004363605.1. NCBI lineage: Eukaryota > Metazoa > Chordata > Mammalia > Primates > Indriidae > Indri > Indri indri. The sequence continues at coordinate 1,638 of RJWJ010019668.1, read as the reverse complement.
TGATAAAATGAAATAAAATCCATTTGTATGCACTATACATCCCCAAAGCATTAGTACAGAAATGTGAAGTTGAATGACTGATTTAATAGTGTGCCTACCTTATTAAAATGTAGAAAATTCTCCTTAAATAGGATGTTCTTGGAAGAGAGTGAAAAATGAAAGCAGAAAAGTGCTCAGAAACGTCTGTGTCATCCCTTATGATGTGGCCAACATGCTTATAGCTGAATAGAACTTTTGAGTACAAATCTGTTTTATTAAATAAAAAGCCAACAAATGTCTATGGAGATTTTTATTACTCATCATGTCTAGGAACATGGGAAATGTAAACCATTTACGAGTATGGCAACCTAAACTTTCAAGAAAAATCTGTACATGATTTACTAATACAGTGAAAACATTTGAATTTTTTTCAGACTATTACAGCTCCTGGCATTCAGTAAATTCTTGACAGTGTTATTTTCTCCTCCCTCCCCTCACTGTCTTTGCACACCCTCCCTGGGGTAGCCTCATCTGTGCAGTAAAAGAGGCCAGGAAGGGCAAAGGTGAATAAACACTCCACTTAAATTTCACTCTTTCTCGAGGACTCCTGTGCCAGTATGTTGCGCAGCAAAAGGAACCAACTGACTTCATACCTACTCTCCCTTTTGGTTCCTTAAAGGCCTGCTTGTGCACAGTCAACAGGATTGGCCTTCTAGATAATCTAATTTCGTTGTTAAGTTTTCAAAAATCTCTAGTCTGAACACTTTTAAACCCATATTTTAGCTGATCGGAGTACTAATGAGAAGGTGGCTGTCTATCAGCCAGAAGGAGAGGCTTCCCCAGAAACCACTTCTGGCACCTTGATCTTGGACTTGCAGCTTCCAGCACAGTGGGAAAATGAATGTGTTGTTTAAGCTACCCAGCCTGTGGTATTTTGTTATGGCAGCCTGAGGAGACTAATTTGTAAATCATAATTCTTCTTTGGACTGTCTGTTTTAAAACTGCTTATGTTAGTCATTGAAATTAGAAATTAATTTTTCCAAAGATTATCTGTATCAGTGGCAAATTTTGCTGAGTTCAGTTGACTGGAATGGAAACTTAGAAAAGATGATAAAGGAGAGAGAATGACATAGCACTTGTGTGAAATTATATTTAGACCAGATTTTTCTTCCATAAAATAATACTTAAGAAACAAACAACTGACCATATCTGCTAAAATAGAATTATCTACGTAATGTTGAGCTAAGAGCCTGGCAGCTATGCCACCCTCTTTCTGCCCGCACTGGAGACCATCCCCAGTGTGTTCAGTACAGGAAGTAATGAATCACTGCTCTGCTCAATCTCTTTATCTAGGAATATATTTAACTAAGGAGGTAAAAGACCTCTACAGGGAGAACTATGAGACACTGAAGAAGGAAATAGCAGAAGACGTAAATAGGTGGAAAACCATACCATGCTCTTGGGTTGGCAGAATAAACATTGTTAAAATGTCTATACTACCCAAAGTAATCTACAGATTCAATGCAATCCCTATTAAAATACCAACATCATTCTTCACAGATGTAGAAAAATTAATTCTACGCTTCGTATGGAACCAGAGAAGACCCCGCATAGCAAAAACAATTCTGGGCAATAAAAACAAAATGGGAGGCATCAATC
>RJWJ010019667.1:0-29978 GCA_004363605.1 Indri indri | reverse complement strand
GCCTCCCAGAGAGCTAGGATTACAGGCGTGAGCCACCGCGCCCGGCCCACACAGAGTTTCTTAAGCAGTTAAATTTCCTGTGTGAAAATGGAAGTTAGCTGAGGTCATAAAACACTATGTAAGGATGTAATCAGCTGCCCATGGATTTCTCCACTTAGATGTTCTGCCGAAATAAATTAACTCAAGACTCTCCCATTTTCTGACAACTCTGTTTTCCCCCAGTCAAAAGGCCTCTTCCTGGTATTACTTCCAACTCTACCCAGCCTGGGACACACAGCCTATCACCAGCACTTTCTCTCTCTTGCCAAAACCTACACTCTTCCCATTTATCCATCCACCCAACAAAAATGTGAATGGCTGTGCAATGCCAGGGAAAGTTCTAGGCGCTGAGGCAAAAATCTCTGTCCCACATGGCAGGGACAAACAGATAATAAACAAAGTAGGTAAGGAAATAATATATGTCAAGGTGGTAACTGCTAAAAAAAAAAAAAAAAAAGGCGGGGGAGGGGAGAAGACGGGAAGTGCTTGCCAGGGGCAGGTTGGTAGAGGGCTTTCAGCAATGTTAACTAAGGTGGTCAGAGGTCCTCTCCCTGAGGTGACACTTGAGCAAAGGTTTGAAAGGAGGTGGGGGAATAAGACATGCAGATGATGCAGAAAGAGCATTTTGGGCAAAGGGAAGAACAAATGACAAGGCTCTGAGCTGGGAGCATCCCTGGCATGTTCCAGAAACAGCAAGGAGGTCACTGCTGTTGGGCAAACTGAGAGAATAGTAGCAGGTCAAAAAGAAGGGTTTTGGTCTTTCCTCTAAGTGAGATGAAGAACTTCCTGGAGTATTCTGGGCAGAAGAACAACATAACAAGTGCCTTTTAACAGGGCCACTCCGGGGGGGCAGGCAGGGATCATGGTGGCTTAGTTCGGGTGCTCGCATTGGAGGCTAGAGAGGGTAGGAAGTGGTCAGATTAAGAATATATTTTGAAGTTAGAGTCAAACAGGATTTGCTGATGGTTTGTATGTGGGTATAAGAAAAAGAAGGGGACCAGACACTGTGGCTTATTCCTATAATCCCAGCACTTTTGGAGGCTGAGGCAGGAAAATCACTTGAGTCAGGAGTTCAAGACCAGCCTGAGCAACACAGCAAAATTAAAAAATTAACTGGGCGTGGTGGCACACTCCCGTAGTCCCAGCTACTCAGGAGCTTGAGGTAGGAGGATTGCCTGAGCAGAGTGGTGTCACAAACTCATAGTTCCCATTCTCAGTTGAGCACTCACAACTCAACATTACTTGTTAAAACTTTTGATTTGGGGTAGCTTCCTTTTATGTTCAAGGGGAACACGAGTATTCTGCACTCTTGCCACTTAAACCCCTACTCCTCCACATTTTAAACTAGTACACTTGCCTTCTCTGAGAAGACACAGGGTGTGAGTAAAACGTCCGTCAACAGCTAACCAGCCCTAGGAGCCCATTTATAGCTACACCAGCCTTTTTCCTCCCTGTTTCAACTAACGCTGTTTCCAAACAACGTCCTCCACTTGTGCTCTTAAACTCCCGAGCTCAAGAGATCCTCCCCCTCAGCCTCCCAGAGTGCTAGGAGAACCTTACTATTATTCCTGTGGCCAGATTCTAAAAAAATGAAAAATACTTAAACTACATGCACTAAAAGAAATTTATTATTCAGAGTTTATGTTAGAAACCAAGCACACTAACAAAAAAAGTGGGGAGGGGAACCAGTATTTTTTGTTTCCCAAATCATCTCTGAAATATCAAAAGTACCTTTCTATGAAGATTTTTCTTTCTTGTAAACGAATTCTCTGTCAGCTGGAAAGAATCGTAGAGGTAGGCCAGCATGCCTCGGTCTAGATCCCCATTTATAGACAGTACACAAGGAACTACATTTTTCCGTCCATCTCGGCCCTTCACAGAAAAGTAGAACAAAAGTATTTAGTATATACTCTTTCTTAGTATATATTTTAGACTTACACAATCAGAATACAAAAGTAAAATTTCATTTAGCAAAGCAGCCACTCTGTGCCAGGCTCACAAAGACAATGACACATTCTCTGCTCTCAGGGAGCTCAGGGTTTACATCAGTGGGTCTCAACTGCCTACATGTGAGAAGCACCGTGAATTTTAAAACATAATGATGCTTGGGCTCTACTCCCAGAGATTCTGAATTAACAACTGGAGTGGGACCTAGGCATCACTATTTCTCCCGTGCTTCCTAGGTGAGAATCAGTATTTGGAAAGGTAATGCTCTTAAGTAAAAATTGTTTGAAGATTATTAATAAAGTTCAGAAGAGCCTTTAGGAAAAAAAAAGTAGTTGGTGTGCTTAGGGAAAGGAGTTTGGAGTATAATTTCCTGAAATGTAAAGTTAATTTTCATGAAAAACAAACATCTTTTAAAAACTTACTTTTTGGGCTAAGGCTGTAATTGTAAAATATACCATAATACAAATCAAGCACTGATAAACAGATTTATTTCCTCTTTTTCAAACTGATAAGGAAAAAAAAAATTTCAAGTTTCGGATACCTTTTTTACTGTAAGACTATATTAGCCACTACATACCATGTGAAAACTCTATCTGAGCCAGTAGGGAAATCTAAACATTCAAATCTGGAACCACTCAAGAGGGGGTTTAGCACGACTCTACCGATCCACATGCCTTCTAAAACTTTAGAACTTCAAAAGTTTTAGAAGGCAGCATCCCTTTTCTAATGAGATTATATCATTCACTTCAATTTTTGAAATATTTGTTTTACTTTACGAAGCAAAAAAAGCACCTTTTTTTCCCTCTTGCCAAGGCTGAGCTTGGGTCAGCTGGCTGGTACAACCAGCCTGGGACGTCCAGGGCCCAACTTTTGGCCAGTGTGACTGCTAGAGAAGAGGGGAGGCCAAGTACCCAGGGCCAAGCTTTCTAACTGCCTTTCCTCCTTCCCTGCGTTCTGGTGAGAGCACCTAGAGGGGAGGGAATAATAGCATGTCCAGGATCAAGTTCTGTAGCCTTTCTTTCTACCCCTGGGCAAACATTCATCTGGAGTGTTTGGTGGGGGTTGGGCAGTGGTGACAGGGAGTTTGGGTACATACAAGAAATGAAAAATATGTAAATACATTCAAGGTACTGTGATTTCTTCTTGAATATATTCAAGAAGAAAATTATAAATACGGAAAGAGGAAAAGCTAGAATAAACCCTGTGGCATTAGACTGGAATTTGAAGAATTGGCAAGAACTCCTAGGTTTTAATAGATATAGACACAGATGTAGAGGAGGCAAGTATGTAAATATATACTTATGTGACCGTGCATGGTGGCTCACACCTGTAATCCCAACACTTTGGGAGGCTGAGGCAGGAGGATCAGCCTGGGCAACACAGGGAGATCCTGTCTCTACAAAAAATAATTACAAAAAAAAAAATTACTCCCGGCTACTCAGTAGGCTGAGGTGGGAGCACCTCTTACACCAGGGAGGTCAAGGTTACAGTGAGCTATGTTAGCACCACTGCACTCTAGCCTGTGCGACAGAGCAAGACCCTGTCTCTTAAGTAAATAAACAGGTAAATACATACATATGTAATCATCTATGAGTATTTCTTAGTTGTGTCCACTGAAAGGGCCTAGAAGGAATGATATCAGCTTGTAAGGAGTAAACCTCATGGCAATATCTCAGTTTTTAAATACATTCTCCTCTAATAGGAACCAATGTTCGTTGGAGAAATAGCTGACTCCACAGCTAAGTCAAGAAAACACGAGATGCCCCATAATATTCTGAAAAAATAAATACATAAATAAAAATAAAAAACATGACCCAAATTAAAAAAAAAAAAAAGAAAGAAAGAAAACACAGATGATTCTAGAACAATCTGTTGCTACAAAAAGGAAGTGCTAATAGAATGATGGAATATGTCAAAAGGACACTGGCCAAGTCTAGGACAATTTGAGCATCAAAATAATGATAGTAACAGATTGTAACCCTCTGAGAAAAATAGGAATCTGTGAATCTGTGAGTCCACACTAATATAAAAAAAATATTTAAATAAATGGGGGAGAAGGAAAAGCTCTACCCTACAGTATACTGCTGACCAATAAGTCTAGAAGGAATGATGAAATTAGTAAAAAAAAAAAAAAAGAAAAAGAAAAACCATCTGGCAAACCTTATAGTAATAACTGATTTGGGCAAGAATCATCAATGGATGCTGTAACCAGCAAATCAAAATTTGGTGACCAAGAGGTTATTTACATAGCCTTACAGTACCTGCTTATTACTCATTAGTAAGTACAAAATATTTATTAGGTTTACATTGGAGAAACCTGGTAGACACCATTTTGACCAAGTGATAAAAGTTAGCATCACAGGTAACACTTCGATGCTGTATGCCTCCTAATACGATGCACCGAGAAGAGGGTAGCTCTACCACTTCTGCGGTATTCCTGGCAAAAACACATAAACCATGTGGAAGCATCAGACAAATCCAAACCAAGGGACATTCTACAAACTAACTAACCTGTACTCTTCAAAAATGTCAAGGTCATGAAAGCCAAGGAAGGATAAAAGGAATTGTTCACTTTAAAGAGACTAAAAGAGGCATGACAACTACATAAAACATATGATCCTGGATTGGATCCTGGACACAGAAAAAGCATCACTGGGATAACTGGTTAAATTTGCAGGGTTCTGTGGAATGGATGGTAATAGTGGATTACTGTTAATTTCCTGATTTTTTTTTTTTTTTTTTTTTGAGACAGAGTCTCACTGTGTTGCCTGGGCTAGAGTGCCATGGTGTCAGCCTAGCTCACAGCAACCTCAGACTCCTGGGCTCAAGCGATCCTACCGCCTCAGCCTCCCGAGTAGCTGGGACTACAGGCATGCGCCACCATGCCCTGCTAATTTTTTTATATATATTTTTAGTTGTCCAGCTAATTTCTATCTTTTTTAGTAGAGACGGGGTCTTGCTCTTGTGCAGGCTGGTCTCGAACTCATGACCTCAAATGATCCGCCCGCCTTGGCCTCCCAGAGTGCTAGGATTACAGGCGTGAGCCACCACGCCTGGCCAATTTCCTGATTTTGATGGCTATATTGTGGTTACGTATATGAGTATCTTTGCACCTGAAAAATACGCACTGAAGTATTAAGGGGTCATGGGATATCATGTCTGCAACTTATTGTCAAATGGTTCAGAAACGATTACAGAGAATCTGGGTAAAGAATACATAGGTGTGGAACATAAAACATACGTGTAATTTAGACGCATTTCCAGGATACATGTGTAAAAGTTCATGGTCTCCTAGATTCCACAGGGCTTCAATTGGTTCCTTTCCCCAGGGAAAATTGTAGTAAAGTCTGTTTCCTTTCCGTCCCTCTTCATCCTGACAGTCACTGCTGCTGAAGTTGGATGGACTCACAGCAAACTGGAAAAAAAAGTTAAGTTTGTCTCTTAACGTATTAAAGTGTTAATTTACCTTTAATCCCATAACTATCTTTAAAAATTAAAGGTGCTTGAGTTTTTTGTGTTTTTTTTTTTTTTAAGAGATGAGCTCTCCCTATGCTGCCCAGGCTGGAGTGCAGTGGCTATTCACAGACCCAGTCATGGGGTACTGTAGCCTTGAACTCCTAGGCTCAAGTGGTCCTCCTGCCTCAGCCTCCTGAGTGGCTGGGACTACAGGTACCCAGCTGAAACTTAATTTTTAAAAATACTGAGTATGCTGCTAAAAATGCTGTCTTTTAGTCTGAAAGAACTTCAGAGAAAAACTGTTAATTCTATGTAGGCTTTTTGTGGCCAACTTATAAGAGGGGAAATTAACCATGAACTAAATGGGATAAAGAAGTATGATCTAGTCACCATTCTTATCCTTCTATGAAGTGTTTGATTACTTCATTTATTTTAGGTGGATGTTTGGGGATTTCTTCCCCTGCCCCTCCGCCCCACAACCCTGACTTTACCACTATACAATAAGTTTGGGGATTTTTAAGATTCAGGAAAAGGCAGGACAAGAAGAGTAAGACAAAAAAAATGCTTACTTTAACTCTTTTCAGCATATACTAAAATGTGATCATCAATTACAGAACCCTTTTGACTAACACACAGAGTCCAGGGAGGTACGTAGCAAAAACTGAAGCTGTAAGAGCGGGCCAGGGTCAAACTCCACACCAGCCAGGAATGCTTGGTGAGGGGTCTGAACTCTACCTTATACAGAAGAGCTTTATCAACAAATGCATCTGAGCCCGACAAATGTCTTTACCAAAGTAACTTTGTTATCTGGAATAATGAATATCACCACAAAGGGTCTTTTATTTGTATTTGTTGACTTATTATAGCTGTCTCTTACAAATATAGCATAGCCACAGCAAATAAAATTTCATTTATAATACAGAAGCCCCTGACACATTAAGACAATTTACCTATTAACTATTGAATTAACGGTAATTATCGTAGTACCTTTCTCCACCACAGGAGTCGATGACGTAACCAGAAATCAAGCCACTGGCTTGAAGTTCTTGGAGAAGTAAACCACACCAATGAAGCTTCAGTCTTCTCACCAATTCTTTAGATACCAAAAAATATAAGAATGTTAGCTTATTTTAAAATTATATAATCTATCCCAAAGTAGAAATTTCTGATTCTTGACTATTTAAATACAAGGCCATGTTATTTGCCACTTTTTGTACCTTTTAACACCATCAGGTATCTGCTTAGTGTCAGAAACAGGATGAAAACACACTCCAATCTGAGCAAGGCCGTAAGGTAGCCTCTTGTTTACCAGCTCCAGGCAATTTACATAGTGCTCCAAGGCACCTGTCAAAAGATAAATCAATCATTGTATAAATCTGTTCCATAAACCCAAATCATTTTTGTCAATTTATAGACAAATTTATAGTATAATAATGTTAATACAGCAGTACAAGTAGCATGGAGCTATAAAGAAAGATCTTAATTGATTATCACTTAATTTTAGGTAGTTTCTCTCCAACATTTTAGTTTGAAGATTTTCAAATCTACAAGAAAATTGGAAGAATACCTATACACAATGAACACCTGCAGACCCTTCATCTAGATTCATCAATTATTAACGTTTTGCCACGTTTTTTTCCTTTTCACTCCCAAACACTTCAGCATGCATCATCTAAAAATAAAAATATTCTCTGTATACCATTATTACACCATTAAAAAGTTAACCATAATACCACAATATCATCTAACATATGGCTGATTTTTTTTGAAACAGGGTCTCACATGGGATGTTCTCATGGCTAATAAGTGTCACTGATTCTAGGCCCTTTTGATGAAGGAAGGAAATACATACATTTTTTAAAAAATCATGAGTTCATACTGATATTACCAGTTCAAATTTAATAGCATTTTATCCTTGCCTTCTTTTATATTATCTCTTTTCTTGTACAGTGAAGATCTTTTTTCCCAATAACATTAACCTAATTATTTTATTTATCCTATAATACACATGAAATAGCTTCAGAATTGTAATTCCAACATTTCTACTTTGAATGAATCTAAGAAAAGCTCAAAATGTCTTTGTAGTTCTTTATGCACTTAGACCACATCCCATTAAATGACAGGACTGTGTTCAAAAGTTACTTGATTTGAGTAGACAAGCCGTTAAGAAAAACTGGTACAAAAAATTTTTAAAAAAAATCTGTTTTAAGACATAGGAGAGGTACCAAGGTAGCCAGGAACTTGAGGGTCCAAAATTTTGAAAGCAGGGAAGAGCAGAGAGGTGAACTCAACATTTAGTGGAGCTTTTCCAATTCTCAAATACCAGAGCTGAAAAGCTGAAATGCTAAGTAGAACTTCCTGCCATATTATGAGCTGGGGAGGTGCAAAAAATTGTACTGATACACCCTAGGCTTTCATTTGGGGCATTTAAAGGGCTACACTGTAGGTGAACAGAGCTGACGTGAAAAGACTGAAGCTCAGCCTCTAATCAGTGTAATCCCTGATTGTATTAAGAAGCTATGTCCCCACTCTAGCTGTCTGCCAGAAGCAAAAGTAAATCCTCCCAGGAAAAAGAAACCACCAACCAAAGCCTCAATTTATCTCTATAATTTTTATACACAAATTACATAGAGTATCAGTATAAAAGTCCAAATGACCAAAAGCACAGAGAAAAACAGATACTAGAAACAGATAGTTTTCAGTTATTAGACAGGGACCTTAAAACGTGATTAATGGACCCATTAATCACACATTAATGATATTAATTTTCCACATCTTGTCAGATGATGACAAGATGGTGGAAAAGGTCTAACGTGTGTAATTAGTCACAGAAGGACAGAAGATGCAGAATGGGGCAGTAACAATATTTGGAGACATAATGGCTGAGAATTTTAGAAAGCTATTCACAAGTAGAGGCTACTACAACAGTTCAGACTTGGACTAAAGAGAGCAGGGATCTGCTCTAGACAACCAAAGGATTTGGCAATTAGGTCAGTTTAAGTTTCCTGAAGGTGAGAAAATGCTTGCCGCATCAACAGAATGAATGGATACCTAAAAGAGCTAAATCTCGTTTTCAAAGTCTGTGCAACTGGGAGGATGGTGATTTCATTCAACAGTGATAGGGAAGAAAAGACTGATTTGTTTTGGGCGATGGTAAATGAGCAGTGATTTAACTCCCTCAAAGTAAAGCCATCATGGAATAATTTAAGTACTACAAATCCAAAGTGTCACCTTTATCACCCGTCCGTTTGTTTTACTTTATTTCATTAAGGAAATCTTTAAAAGGCACTGAAATCTCAGAACCAAGAACATTCAAGTTATTTTAAGTTACTTTATAAGACCAAAATGGCAAGGGCAGTATTTTGCAGACACCTGCAGCGAGTCTGACCTGTAAAGAACCTGAATTTTTTTCAGAATCTCTGCAATTGTGTTGACTTTAAAGGCAAATGATGCCCTCAAATTACTGTGTATTCGCCCAAGAATCACTCATAAAGCTTGATTAGTCCTATTGTTTGGCAGGCTCAAAAATTACCTAGAGAGATCTTCAAACAATAGGTTGTAAATTACGTTTAGGAAGAAAAATTGAGGGAGGGTATCTTCCTTTTGGTATAGAAAAATGAGCTCTTGATTAGTTAATTATGTGTAAAATTGAAGAGTAATTGTGGAAGTACTTGTAACCATTTTGGTAACAATGAACAAATTGTTCAAACACAGGATTGAATTGAGGTCCTAATTCTAGGGCTACTCAACTGAACTCTAAAACTATATGGGTTGCCCCATATAAGTCCCAAGACAGAGCGTTGAAGTCCTCTGACAGATTCTTTAAGGAACTGATTCAGGGACCAATTTTCTCCAGGGGAGAGCACTATTAATATACTCGACTACTGCAAAAAGGTTTCCTTTGCATGGGAAAAAACTGCCACTTGCAATCCCCCAAATCGAGCGAGACTGTCTTTCCACCCGACATTTGTTTTGAAGTATGAAATCGTGAAGCATACCGTGAAAAAGGTTCTCCCGTAGTTTCCCAGAAGTTTTTAATAAGTTCTCAAGAAAAGCTACTAGCTGTTCCTTACTCAGCTCTTTGTCTTGCAAGATTTCTCGTAGACTTTCTGCAGAAACTAACCTGAAGGCGCTGTCCCCGGGCAGTGCAGGGCCTGGTTCGTGGTGGAGGGCGTCCACAGGGAAGACCTGTTCCCTGAACACCACCACCGAGGACCACCATTCTGAGGCAAGATTCTTCCGCAACTTTATGCCCAAGGGTCCAAAGCCAGCGTGGCACCCGCTCAGAAGAGAATCTCGGCTAAGCTGCCTCTTGGTTCCACTTAGGAAATGCCTTCTCTGACAGATCGCTAACAGCTCCTCGCTTCCCTCTCCAGACTCGGGGGCTTCGGTAGGCTCGCTGTCCCGGGGGAGCTCAGAGTGCGATCCTAGGTGCCCTCCGCGAGAGCTACTGCTTTCCGTCAACTGCTCCGGCTGCCCCCCATCTACTCTCCCGCCAAACCCAGACAGCAGGCACCTGCAGACTTTACGGCAGGCTCTGACTGCTGCACGAGAGCGCATCTCCTTCAGAGTTAAAGAGCACAAGCTTCCATCGGTCCGCTGAACCCTATAAACCGCCACAACTGCAGCAGAGACGGTAGCGGCGACGGATCAGGAGCGACGGAAGTGAGCGTACACGTGGGCGGCAGGCCCCGCCCCGGAAGTGCGTCTCTGCTTTCCGCCTGTGGCCTCCGCAGCCTTCCCTCGCCCGGCATGGGTGGTGTGGACTGTAATGGCCTTTCTCTGCTAGCTTATTCTTCGTCTCGCGCCTCTCTTCCCAACCCGCCAATTGCCGATCCTTTTTCTCTTAAGCACCGATAAAAGTTACCCTCATTTACTTTTCATTTACCGTGCCATTGCCACTGTTTTACCTTTCTTAGTTTCTTGGCAATCCAGATTAACTATCAAAATAATTCGGTGTTTGCCCAGTCACCATTTAAATACACATTTTTCAATCTAAAGTGTCACGAAAATAAAGTTTGGTTCTTATTTCAAAAGAAAGTTTTAGTACTTTATGGTGGTTTGACGACCCAGGCCTTCATAAGTCTAGGCAGCGTTGCTGCCATCAGGCCTAATTCCAGAGCAGTTGTCTTGGAAGCTTAACCTCTCGGTGCGGTGGGGCTGTAGCGCTGTGTAACGGGGTTAGGGTACTGCATGCTGCAGTGGCTCCGAAAGGGCAAGCCGTCAGCAACACATCACCTGGGAATGCATTAAAAACGAACTGCTGAAGGCTCCCTCACCGCCCCCCCCCCCCCCACCCGCAACGTTTTAACAAGCTTTCCTGGTGATACAAAGAACCACTAGGCCCTAATTTCTACCAGAGGGCCCTTCTACCGGTTCATCAAAACATGCAATGAGACTTACGAGTACTCAAAACAGAGACCCATGATTACCTGGCAGACTTGACTTTACAATCTCCATCTAAACAGGAAGAGACCTTAAGAAAATTGTTCAGGTAGTGGAGAAGCGGTATGGCCCATGATTCCTTGTTCTAGCTCCTCTTTAAAGTGGGTATAGGAAACTTCAAAGATTAATAGCCTTGGAGAAAGGCATTAGACTTTCCAGGAAGGGGCAGTTCATGAGAAAAGGGTAATAGCTCAGCAACGGAGTTAATAAAGGAGTTTTTGGTCATGGCTAAGGTGCTGTAGGACGGGCTCAGAAGTAATTCCTTAAATATGTATAACGGTTTAAAAAAAAGTGAAGCTGGAAAGTGGCACAGTATTGCTGGAAAGCAATTACAGTAACTGCAAAGCTGGGTACTATTACCAGGTGTTTTTCATACTCAGAAATTCCCACCAGGGGAAAAGGCCTATTACGCAAATAAATGAGAGAGAATGGGGAGAAAATTCATATTTATTAAGACAACCACAGGCTGGACACAACACACATGCTAAAAAGTGGACTGTCTTTTAAAACTTCAAAGGTAAATAGGTAAATGTTTTCCACAGCCCCACAATAATGTGTTTACAAATTAAAAGGCCCACGTTAAGACATTGAACAGTAAAATATGTAATTAATAAATGCTCCTACCCCAAAAGTTTCTTCTAAGTTAAAAACCATGAATTTGATTTAACCATGCCATTGAAAACCATTCAGGTTACTAGAGGCTGAATTAGATTTCAATGTATTAAGTCCTAGAAATACCACTCCTCATCCCAGCCCCCACCCCCAACAAATCCTAATTTTACATTTTAGACATAAGGCATTAACATTAAAGCCTCAGTTTAATAATCAGAGTTTAAATGAAATCTCCTGAAGACCTCTCTTCTGGCAAAAACACATATACCAGACTCTCTGGGAAGATATTCAGACCTATTTCTAGCTATTGCTGAAATAAAAGATTAGAAAGTTACGTTGGTGAGCCAAAGTTAAATCTAAAGCTATCCCCTGGATCTATCTAGCAATAAACCAATGTTGAACCTCCTAACATGAAGACTTTTATTTGCTGTGCTTTTGGTTATGCTGCCTACCTGATTAACCATTACTATTAATGAGGTTTTTTTCCTTGTGTTAGTCTGTATGAGTAGACCTCAGTTTGGAGATCTCTAAAATTCCCTGAATTATTGGAAAGACATTCATGACTTCCAGTGTGACTAACAAGCCCCTGGGAGCCTGTGAAGACTAGGATCTGCAAGTAACCTGCACTAAGGATATTGTGCAAATTCAGTCCATTAAAGAGACTCAAACTTGGCTGCTGGGACATCTTGAAGGTCTAAATTAGTGCTTTGGCTTTGTTCAACATTTCAGTAATTCACAATATAGTCAAGAGCATGAATATAAATCTCTTGAAAAAGTTGTTCTCATATTATACAACTGATTTTGTATCTATTTTACTAGCTCTCATTTAACCATCCTAAGAAATAAGGAAAACAGGCTATTAAAGTGACTCTCCTGATGTTGGGAGCTGATAAAACTTTTATGCAATTTAGCCTGTAATTAAAATTCCCCTAAACCAATCCATTTTAATTCTGGCAATATGAATAGGTTATTGTAAAGGGTCTGCTGATTCCTCCCACTCCCAACCTCCCAAATTAAAGAATGGAAAGGAACAGTCATTTAGTTTTTATGATTATATAAAAAAAAAACAAAAACACCTAAGCAAAGTTTTACATAGCATATGTAAAATAAAGTACAATTTCCACTTAATTCAGTCTTCAAATATTTTTTATTGGAAGGCCATGCATTGCCTTCATTTATTGTATTTCAAATCACTGTACATTTACTTTTGTGAAAACACTGCCTGCATTTTCTAGTACAAAAAAAACCTAAAAATTGTTTCAGGAATGTAGAGAAAGATCCAACTTAAATAGCGAAAAAGTGCACCATAATTACTGCTGCACTGCAGTCATTTCTGCATTTCCCATGTTTCTTAAATAACTATCTTGTCTGATAACACACAATATAAAGAGCAATTATGAAAAACAGACATTTACATATACTTCTAAAGTCTTATTGAGAGTATCCGGTTGGCATTGGATAACCAATCATAGGTGCGGCTGCAGTAGCAGGATATGCATATGCCTGTTGGTTCATACCATTGTGCATATTGGGAACATTACTTCCATACTGCTGAGTGCTATCATAACCATTCTGGTAAGTCCCTGTTGGATTACCAGTCCTAAAACTGGTCTGTATACCAGCAGACACAAAATTACTCCCAAAGCTCCCATTGGTGTAATTTGCAGTACTGTAAACACCATTCTGAGTTTTTGCCCCAAAATCTCTCTTAAGCAGGCTAGAATAACCTCTGTCATAATTTTCCCTATCTCTAAAGGTGTTAAATCCACCCCTTTTGCCCGCAGAGTATCTGTCTCGACGGTCATCCTTCATGCCTCCTCTACCCCTGGAACGACCTGTCAAAAAAATAATTGCAAATTAGAATTAATTATGTCTGTGGCACAAATCATTGCATACGCTAAACACAGAAAGAATCGGATAGAACTAAGTATGAAACATTTATACAATTTCTCAGCTTAAGTTTTACACCGAAGATTTTACTCACCCTCCAATAATCCCACTTAAATGGATTTGTAGACAATGATGTGACTCAAAATGACCAAATTCCTTATCAAAAGTTAGTCTTACCTGAACCTCTGTCTTCCACCAACTGAAGCAACTTGGGATTAATTGCTTGATTAGCTTCACGAAGCACAGAGATAAGGTCGCTTACTTGCTTTATGTTATTAGGTGTAAAGAAAGTGTATGCTGTGCCTGTTTTGGTACTGCGAGCAGTTCTTCCAATTCGATGAATATAATCCTCTGAGGAGTTAGGGTAGTCATAATTGATGACAAATTTCACATCTTCCACATCTGTAAGGTGTTGCAGTGTGGCAAAATAGCAATGTACGGAGTTTTGCACACCACAACAGCCAGACCAAAAATAAAAAGTTAGACAATTGTATCCCCAAGAAGGTACGGGCTGCAAAAAATACAGTTAAAATGGTTATCCATTCCTTTTAGGAATACCATTGGGTTGAAAGAAGAAAAAGAAAAAAAAGCACATGTCATCTGTGTAAGTCTTCACCCACCCAGTGATAAAGCCTGTCAAAAGGAATGTGTATTCCCTAGCACATTTCCCGTATCAGCAAGTCCCCTTACAGATCATCAAGTGACATCTGAATGCTTCTGCGCAGTAGGGCCACTTAAAGTTTCACAGCAATCTCTTCGTGTGCTCATTTTGAGGACCCTTAAAAATATACAAGGTCCTTTGCATTACACATTCGTCAGAAGTTCAGAATTCTGGCCACATTGCTTGTCTTGCCAAGACCTTACAACCGCAGCTGCAAGAAAAACATACCTGTCCCCCAAAAGTTGTTTTTATGCACTGTGTCTCGTCTAGGCAAGCGCTTCCAAGAAGCCAGGATTCACTTGAGAATATGTGTCTCTCTCTGGCAGGTCTCGACATGACGTCTACTGTGTAGGTGAGGGAGGAACTTTCAAAGCACTGCTTTCTTTTCCCACTGACTTAAGTGTGAGAAGTTGCTCCTGCTCTAGATCTCATGTGCCAGTACTCACCAATTTGTAAAAGGCTTAGCACCTTTTAAAGCTGCTCTCTCCATTTCAAACTTGAACAAAAATTTCATTGAACATTGTAGTTTGGAAATATTTCTTCGACATTTCAGCAAACTCACTGAAACTCAAAGACCCACAGATCACAGTCAACAGTTTGAAACAATGCTGTACCATGGCAGTCATGCAAAGCATGGGACAGAAGAAATACCACGGCAGTGAACTGTGAGGGCAACTTCCATTTTTTCCCCCCGGAGAGAACAGTTTACGGGGCAGAGGTGGTATGTTCTGCCTTTTGAAGATTACTGGCACACTTTCAGCTTTTCACCTCTCTAATCGACTGGATGCAGCCAGCCGATCACTAGTCCTCCATCCCCCTCGAGTCCTCCGATTGTCATGCCTAGGCCTTGCCACAAAGACTGCACCTTTATATGAAAAAAACTTAGAAAAAAAATGCAGAGGTTAAAGAAAGCAATAAACTTTCTTTAAAAAATTATATGGAGATCTTCTGGGAAACCAAGCCATGAATGCGAGTTTGTACTAACCTAGCCCGCGGGAGGCCACATCTGTAGCAATCAGAATAGGAGCTTTTCCATGTTTGAATTCTGCAAAAGAAGGCATATATATGATCAATTATCTGAACAGAGTTCTAGGTTAAGGAAAAAAACATCATTTGCAATAGTTACCATTTAGAACCCAGTCACGTTCCTGTTGACTCTTGTCACCATGGATACCCATGGCAGGCCACCTAAATTAAGAAAAATTATATTACTTATACTTAGATGATTCCCATTCATAAAACTTAATATCCATTGCTCCTGATCTAAGTTTGCCCTTTCCTGAACTCAGTTCTAATACATCTCCTTCCACAGAGGAAGGCTACATACCCATCTCTCCTCATTTTTCTAGTAAGCTCATCACATCTTCTTTTGGTTTCCACAAAAACAATGGTTTTATTTTCCTTCTCACTCATGATCTCTTCCATTAGACGAATAAGTCTAGAGAGAAAGGAAAAATTTTGAATTTTAAAAGTAGTAAATGATTACGGCCACAAATTTATGGTCAGTGAAACATTAGGTCCAATCAACAGGGCTAAAAGTCAAAGAAGAAACACCTGCAAGACCAGTTATCAAGCAATTCTACCCTTAGTCCCTGAGTAAACCAGGGTACACATGAATTCCTTTTCCTATGGGAATGCTATCAGTGAGGACAGCCAATTATCTGACAGATTCAAGAGATTTTTCAGAAGGACTGGCAGGCTAATTTTAAACAAAGCATGCCAACTGAAATCACTTAAGAAAATGCACAAAATAATTACTCCTCAACTTGTATAGCAAAGTTGTTTTTAAGAGTTAATAAAACTTACTTTTCATCTTTTTCTACATCATGACATACATCCACAATCTGAAGAATGTTGTGGTTTGCACTTAGTTCTAGTGCACCAATGTTTATATGAATATAGTCTTTCAGGAAATCTTCAGCAAGCTGTCTTACTTCTTTTGGCCAAGTCGCACTCCACATTAGGGTTTGCCTATCAGGCTAACAGATTTTGGGGAAGAAAATTAGCATTGTACTCTAAAAGTGAATTTAGAACTCAGTTTGAAAAGATACCACATTTAAAGACACTTACTCTTATCTGATCCACAATCTTCCTTATTTGGGGCTCGAAGCCCATATCAAGCATTCTATCTGCTTCATCAAGGACAAGGTAGGTAGTTCTTCTCAGATTGGTTTTCCCACACTCTAAAAAGTCAATCAGCCTTCCAGGTGTTGCAATACAGATTTCTACACCTTCAATTAAATACAAAAGCGTAACTACAACATCTACAATTTTCAGCACCATCAGTGACAAACAAAACCTTTTTTATTAAATACCTCTTTCCAAATCACGTATTTGTGGTCCCTTGGGAGCACCACCATAGATGCAAGTCGATTTCAAACGACATGCTCTACAGTATTCAGCAGCTACTTGCTGCACTTGTTGGGCCAGTTCCCGAGTTGGTGCCAGCACCAAGCACTAAGGAAAGAGAAACAGATTTTTTTTACCACAGATCTAGATACTACTTTTAAATTACTAGTTTATTAGTTATACTGGCAGATCCTTTGTGTTTGTTGTCTGATAACCAAAGCAGCTCCAGCTACAATTGCATGAATTACTAATCTCTATAAAAACCACAAAATTACATCTTTTGCCACATATCCTACACATCTCTACATTACACTTCTAGCCAAAAATTTGAGATATATACACACTTACAATAGGCCCATCGCCTCTCTCTAGGAATGGCTGATGATTGATGTGGACAATGGCAGGCAGCAAATACTATTTTGGGTGAGAACAACAGAAATTATATTAATACTTTGGTTTCTTTTCATTCCCATTCCATTTTCTGTTGCATGTATCACATTAACTCGAGTTCTCCCAAACTTACAGACAATGTTTTCCCAGATCCAGTTTGTGCTACTCCGACCATATCCAATCCACTTAGAGCAACCGGCCATCCCTGAGCTTGAATAGCAGTGGGTTCAGTAAAGTTCTGTCTTGCAATCACGTCCATGACATTTGCTGTAATTAGTGACACCAACTCAGTAAGAATTAGTAACGCCAAGACAAAGGGAGGAAAAGTGTAAGGGCAGACTCAAAACTAGCATTTACCAGGAAAGTTTGCTTCATAAAAATTCAGAACTGGCTTTGGGCAATTGTGACCTCTAACTGTAATTTCTTTGCTTCTTCTGTATGTCTCCACCTCTTGCTGCAAAACAAATTTTAATAATCTTAAGTCTCATGACAACCATTCCTAACTAAACCTGCCACTGGTATAGCCCAAAGTTTAATAAGTGCCCTACATTTTATCTAGAACCACACATGAAAACCCTTTATATAACACATGACCCACCTATTCTATTATACTCCACTGTTTTAAGTAGAAAATTCAAAGCCACCTGTTTCCAAAAGTGAGTACCACCTCTTCCCCAACTATGAAGTGTAACCATCAAAATTAAGTCATTTGTAAAGTACTAGTCAAAATCTGATTTACTAAAAGCCATTATTGAGTTATAGCTTGATGAAGCCACATGAAATTACTCACTGCTGTGCGCCTAGCCAAATCAGGGTGCTCTTGATAAAAATTCTTCTCAAATTTGGGCAGCTCATCAAGATTCCACTTCTTTTTAACTAGTTTCTCCCCAGGGTTTCCAAACTTCTTTCCAGATAGGGGCCCTGCCCTACTTCCTCCAAATCGAGGCGCACCAAACCTAAAATTAAGAAAAAAGATCGTACACATTTCAAATAGCTATGTATGGGTTTCTACACAAATTTATGTACCATCCGTTGGCACACATGAAAAACCACTGAAAGCAGACTTTCAGAAGTATACCTAGCACTGTCCTCAGTGACTCTTTCTGTCAACCGCCACAATTAACATTGTCTATCTCATTTTACATAGTCCCCCAAGTACACACTTTTGAGGCCAAGTAAACAGCCTAGGATTTATCAGGTCGGAAACTCGCTGCCCAAACACCAGAAGTTTGGATTACAAGGGGAGACAAGCTCGTGGCTACTACAATCTTTACCACGAGTTTAGGAATTAAGTATCTGGGATAAGAACGATGCAAAGGGAGGAGCTTAATAGCGGTGTTATTTTTATGTCTGTTTCCAAGCAAAGGAGCTTTTGGTGTTAAGAATGGATAACGGGACAGCAGAGGCAGCGAGAGCAGAACAAGGGTGTTCTCGGGGACACTTATGCAAGTGAACCGAGTTGGGGAATCCCGCGGTAGAGCTCCCGATCGACAGCAAAATTATATAACGTGAGGAAAAAGGGAAGGAGGAGCCGGCAACTACCGGGGGAGGAGTCCCGGCCCGGGCGGAGTCGGCCGGGCGGCGTTCCCGCTGGGGCGGCGCTTCCCCCTTTGTCTCGCATTTCTCTCTGCGCCACATTTTCTCGACGCTGCCATTTTGAGCTCCTACGCCGGGCGGGGTAACAAAGGCGCCGCCATGTCCGAGGCCGGCATTTTGTACCCGCAGCTCAGCCACATGGCCGATGCCGGTGGCGCCGGCCACTCCCTACCCCCAACAACATCAATGGCTTTGAAAACGGTCCCCTCGCTCCCACGGAATTCCTGGCAACCCCGAAAAACGCCTCCCGAAAGGTTGTACCCAACGGCGGTTCCTTCGTCCGCCTCGAAGTGCCGAGCTTTCCTGCCCTCACAAAACGCTCTTCTGAATTCCCCCAACAGCTACTAGATCGCGGAGGCCCCGACGGCCCCCACACCCAAACAAAAAACGAGCTTGAGGGCAGTTAACTGGCCAATACCGTACAACCGCTTTTACGTGAATATCAAAATGGCGCAAACCTTCGTTTGAGAAGGCCCGAAGATAAGCTGAAATGACCGACCGCACGTCCCCCGCCCGCCGCCTCGCTCACCGGCCTCCCATCCCCCACCCGCCGGGCCTGACATGTCAGCTCCCACACTCACCCTCGATCCCGGCCGCGGTCTCGGTCACTCGAATAACCCGACATGGCGTCAATGATTGCGGTTGGCGGGGAACGAAGTGGAGAGAATCGGGTGCGACGAGTCGCTAGAGGTGGCCTCGGCGACGGCGAAGCCTTGCGGGGGCGGCAGCGGAGAAAGGAGAGCGATGACGAGAGCCCGAGCTGCAAGACCAGAGACCGGTGGAAATGAATGAGGTGCCGGGCGCGATTCGGCAGCCGGCTTTATAGTCTGGACCGCCTCCTGCGCCGCGAAGAATGCTGGGAGCCGCTCTAAGACCTAATCGCCCCGCCCCCTGCGCGGAGGCCGCAACGCCCGCCGCCGTTCCGGAATCCGGCAGGGTCTTGCCCCTCCCCCCACCAGCTTTCTCCGAGTCGCCCGCTTTTCGCCCCTTTCATGTCTGGACCCACCCACCACTGGAATGCCTCTTCCCTCACTGCCTCGACTTCACCTTTTTCTCGTCTTTCCACACCTCAAGCAAGACACTCTGCCCTTTTCCAGGTCCAACAAGACGATAAAACAGCCAGCACAGGCCAGCCAACTCTCCCCACTTGGAGATGTTTACGTCTCCAAAGAGCGCTCACGCCCATTACCAAAAGAGACGGGGAGGCGGCGCGTGGTACTGTCACGTGACTGCCCGCCCGGGGGGCGCCAACCGCACTACTTAAGTTGGCGTCGGCGGAAGAATACATAACGAAGTAGTCTACCGGAAGTGCAGTTCAAATGCCCTCAGGAGACTGGCCAGGCTTGGACCGGCCTAACCACCAACCTGAGAATTCTCCAGCGGGTTCTTGCCCGCGGAGAGTGGTGTCTAGAACCCGCAAACCACCGCCCAGGCGCGTGCTGTGAGAAGGAAGTGCTCCTCTGATGACCAATCAGCGGGGAGAAGCCGTTTTAACGCCCCGCCCTCTCTCCCCCCACGGTCCGTACACTGTCGTTCGTACTTTGTCGTTTCACTGCCGGTTGTGCGCCGTGCGGCCCTTCCCGGACACCGTCGCCCGCGCGTCTGCTTGGGAGTCCGGTGGTGCCCCGTTTCCGCGACATGGCCGGCTCAGAAGCGGGTGAGTGTCAGCCTGGAGCCCTGCTGTGTGTGGACTGAAGCCGTCCAACTCCCTGAAGGCCTCGGTCCTGCCTGAACTGGGTCTGGGCTGGTGGCGGGGCTCATGACTATCGGACACCCAGTCGCAGTCGCTGGGGCTCTGGATAGGGTCTAAGTTTCCCTCTTCGCTTCGAGGCCGTGGAGTTGCGATATGGGGTGGGAGAGAGAGGGGTCCTTTGTCGAGACCAGCAGGACACCCGCATCCTGGTTGCATAAAGAGCAGTCAGAAGGGTCTTACCCGGACTTGTATTTTTCTGGGATACTAGCCACTGTGCAGGTGCTCTGGGCTCTTGGGTTAAGAGGACTGAGGTCGTACCTGCATTCGTATTGGTGTTTTGAGGATTAGCACTGTGAAGATGCCCTTGTCATAGGAGACTAGAGGTGCTTTTTTCTCTTCACTGCCCTTTAGAGTTACCGGCTTTGTTTAGCACCGCTTTTGAAAAGCGAATTCATTTGGTTGTCTAGGACGCTTTCGTCCTTTTCTCCAGGACAGCGTACAAACCAGTTGTCATGGTTTGGTCAGCTGTGAGAAGTGGGCATGGGAAGAAGGGGATAATGTGCGCTGAAAACACACAACCGTTTGTTTCCAGAACATATTGGAGATATCTCTAAAACTGAATAAAAGTGCTTTCCTCTTAAGCGCCAGTCATTTCAGGGAACACGTGTTTCAAGCTTTCTAAATTACCTTTGGTCGAGAAACCCTTAGAGTTTACTAATCCCAGCAATATCTGGGGGAGCGGAGACTGGTACACAGGAAACTTGGTAATGTGCTAATTCTGAGCTTAGGAATATTTTTATGTATTTCCCCTGTTTTCTTTCATGTACTTCAAATATAATAAAAAAGAAAAACTAACAAATGCGTTCATGTTGATTTTGTCATTATTCTAGTTCTTAACAACCTAAGTTAAACACCACTTACTTAGGCACCAGAGAAATCCTGATTTGCACAAGATAATTGTGTAAAAAAACGACCAATACTATTGGGATTTTGAAGCAACACCCATTAATTAGTTTCTAGTAACCTTTGATTATCATTAACAAACTCTTGTTTATGATATATTCCTGTTTGCTTGCAAACACCTATGAAAGGCTTTTAAAATAAAAACTACTGGCAAATAACTTAAGATTTTAGTTCTGGGCCAGTCATAAGCAAATAAAAAACAAAATCTCAGGTCGCAACAGTGAACATTTGGTTTGCATTTTAGTTTTTAACTACATTGAAATGATAGCGCTCTAAAAATCATCCCAAGAAATTGGATACATCTTTTTAAAAATCATGCCTCTGAGCATCTTTGAAATTCTGTAACAAATTCCTTATCTTCTTAGAGTTCAGTGTCTGTTTATGTGAGGGTTGTGTTTTTTTTTTTTTTTAAATGTGTGTATGACTTTGTAGTGCTATTCAAGACTAATCTTTCTCCCTTCTTTCCCAACAGAGTGGATAACCATTGCTAATAACCTTCTTTATAAATGTCACATACACCTGAGGATACACAAACTTGAAGACTGTGATGCTAATGTTTTTATTGCTCTTTATCAATCCATTTTGGGAGAAAAGGTACCAGGTGAGGTTACTAAAAGTGAAAGTAATTATGTCTATGTCATAGGTCAGAAGTTTCTAGTGCTTTTAGTGAAATTTTTTGTATTTATAAATTTTCATATTTTCTCTTTGTCTACTTCTTGTTTCTTTGTCTATGTTCTTACCTTAATGAATACTTTATGGAACCTACTCATAATAACAGCCTTGAGTGGATCAGTTTGATGGTTTAAGCATGCCTAGTGACTTGTGAAAGTCACACCCTTTCTGTAGAAGTACCTTCAAAGGTTCTAAAATTGAATAGAACTTGGAAATTTGTTGGATCCTGTTACTTAACCAGTGTTAGGGGTAAGGATTGATGTTTTTATTTTATGAACCTACTTTACCAAGAAGACAGTTAATAAATCACATATAGTATCATCTTGTAAGCTGTGACTTGCTCATTTCTGTCAGAGGTGCCACGTCATTTTGCAGTATCCATAGTTAAATATCTCAGAGTCCTTATCCATAGATTCCTCTACGGGCTCTGTTTCTTTGTGTAGTTTAGAATCGTAACTGCTGTAAGATCTGTATAGTTTCTCTTCCTGTCCTGTTAGCATGTAGTCAGTGGCCTCATCACTTCCTGGAATAATGGGATGACCTCTAGCTTGTATCTTTGGTGCTAGTCTCAACCTTCTCTAGGGTTCATCTTCCTCAAAACTAGAGGAGACACTCCAAACTTGAACTGATAATTAAAATCTTTCTGCACTCTGTTCTGTACTGACCTTTTAAATCTTTATGCCAATAATTCCTAATAGGCCGTTTTAAAGGCATATACAAGAACCCTCTTTGAACACCTGTTGTGGTTTTTTTTCCCTCTGTCATGGATAGCAGCTCATAGTTATGGGTTAAAAGTCTCGTGTCTTGCCTCTCTTATTAGACTATTAACATCTCCTTAAATTTAGAGACCACTTTATCGTCCTTTACATGGAGCTTTTTGTAGAATATGCTTATATACATGTTGGGTATAACAAATATTCAACCATATTCGGCCAATCAGTATTCATTATTGAAAAATAAGTTCAGTAAATAACCAATAAAGATTCTACTGTGCAGAATTCAGGCTTTATTAACTTTATCTGTACTTTATAGCCTGTTGTATCTGGGCAGAGCTTACTTTTGTAGCAGTAGAGCTTACTAAGAAGCCTGGTCAGAGAGAGGTGAAAACTTGGACTTTCATAGATACAAAATTATGTGACTTTTTCCCCCACAGACCTCATAGCTATTTCCAGGAGTCAAGAGGATGATGCACACAACGTACAAGCAGTAATTGATTCTCTGGCCTTGGATTACCTGCAGGTCAGCTTGTCTCACATAACAGGTTAGTATATACTTAACCATCACATAATTATGCATTTTAGTAAAATTATTTGTTAGAACTTTAGACATTGTTTAATTAACCAAATGAATGAGCTAATGTAACAGACCAAACTATAAAACTGAGCCAAGGCAATCAACTGATACAATTAAGGACCATACATGAGAGCTTTTCCAGGAAAGTTGAACATCAAGTTTGTGATGGGCCAGGCGCAGTGGCTCCTGCCTATAATCCTAGCACTCTGGGAGGCCAAAGCAGGAGGATCTTTTGAGCTCTGGAGTTCCAGACCAGCCTGAGCAAGAGTGAGACCCCGTCTCTACTAAAAATAGAAAAAAAAATTAGCCAGGCATAGTGGCACTTGCCTGTAGTCCTAGCTGCTTGAGAGGCTGAGGCAGGAGGATTGCTTGAGCCCAGGAGTTTGAGGTTGCTGTGAGCTAGGCTGATGTCACAGCACTCTCACCTGGGCAGCAGAGCGAGACTCTGTCTCAAAAAAAAAACAAAAAACAAAAAAAAAAAAACTTTGCGATGGATCTGGGTCTGAAATGTAAGTATCCTAGCTGGTAATTTGAGGTATGTTTTTTATTGTGTTGTTATTTTAAAGCGTTCTGATGCTGCTTGTTTGTAATAGCTGAAAATTTGAAACATCTAAATGTCCATTAATTGAGACTGGTTAAATAAATTTTGATAGCCCCACACAGTGAACTACTCTACAGCTATAAAAGATGATTGAGGATGCTCTTTATGCACAATGTTCCATATTAGGGGAATAATCTCTAATATAGTGTGAGAAAAATGTGGGGCAGTTATAATGAATGTGCAGAGGACGCTACTCCATACAAAAGTGGGAAGAGTATATGTGTAGTTGATTGCAGTTGGAAGGACTGGAAGCATATATGAGAAACTTGTAACACCGATTGCCTTCAACAAGGAGAATCTTAGGGCTGCTGGACAAGGGGACAAGAATGTTCACTGCAAACTTTTTGTACTTTCTGAATTTTGAACCATATTCTCTATTAAAAATTAAATTTCCAAAATAAAATGTTCTATGGTGTATTCTAAAAGCAAACATACCAAATGTATTTATAAATCTTTGTATTAGTAGATAGAAATGAGGATTATTCCAGTGAATTATTTCAAGCTAATTAATGAACAGAGGGAATTTTGGGGACCTGAACTATATTGTAGTCACAAAAAGCAGGACTTTTACTGTTGATTTATTCTTTGACAGTAGTTAAAGGACATACATGTTAATCAGGATAGGTCCTGATTTACATCTCTTAATTTGGTATTGACAAGAACAAATTTTTGCAAAGAGAAAATACTCTGTCTTAAGTTTTTGAGTATAGTTTAGGTCAATAAATGGGTAAATCAGTTTGAAGATAATTCATTTTGAAGAGAATCCCATGGTTTCCCAGTTCTTTTGCAATTTTGAATTGCTTTATCACCTGAGTAGGGCCATTTCTGGTATTTGTGCTTTTTAAACACACCGTAGCAAGGTTTTAAACATAAATAGGTTTGTAGAACTTTTTTCTTTTTTTTTTTTGAGACAGAGTCTCACTCTGTTGCCCAGGCTAGAGTGCCGTGGCGTCAGCCTAGCTCACAGCAACCTTAAACTCCTAGGCTCAAGCAATCCTACTGCCTCAGCCTCCCGAGCAGGTGGGACTACCGGCATGCACCACCATGCCTGGCTAATTTTTTCTATATATTTTTAGTTGTCCAGCTAATTTCTTTCTATTTTTTTTTAGTAGAGACGGGGTCTCGCTCTTGCTCAGGCTGGTCTCGAACTCCTGAGCTCAAAGGATCCGCCTGCCTCGGCCTCCCAGAGTGCTAGGATTACAGGCATGAGCCACCCCACCCAGCCGGTTTGTAGGACTTCTTAATGCAAAGCAGCCCCTGACAAATTACACCCACCCCATGAATAATTGCAGAACTACTTACCTCCTTCAGTAGACTGCAAACAGCTTGTGTTCTGTTCAAAGCAGTTTCTCCTACACCACGAAGCACTGCATTCTGGCCAGCAGTCTTGGTTGGTAGGTTGTCAAAGTATATTCCCTATCCTGGAAACTCTGAAGTCCTGAGTATACCTTGGGGTATACTTATGTATTTTAAGCCAGAAAAACACAGGGCTCGAAAACAAGGTTTCTGGTTAGTTGTTTTAAACAATGTTTTTAACATCGTCTATCTTTACTATTAATAGTAGTAGTGTAAAACATCAAGTTTCTACTTTAGGTTTGTTTTGCATCATGGCTAAAGTTATGAATGGCTAGGTTTTCCCAAATATCCAATTTCTACTCTGCCCCATACTGGTTTGAACTCATGAGAATGCCAGGTGTAATCTCCCCAAGGACAACCGGAGTGTCACAGAGTTAAGTTCTATCCGTACCTGATGTTGATTGGAGTCCATTTTAGGTGACATTAAACATGTCAAGTTTCCATGCTTTCGTTAACCTGTTTGTATTCAACATTTCAACTTTATATTAAAAAGCTATTAATATTATGGGCCAGATACTGTGCTAAAGATTAATGATTAACTTACGAGTATAAAGTGGATGGGAGATGAGGCTGGAGAGGTTGAGGATAGGGTGAGATTAAAAAGGGGTTTATATGTGCAGGGCTTAAATTCTAGAAAGGGAGCCATGGACGGGGTTTTAGTTGGAAAAATGATATGATCTACACAAACTGAAGTTAACAAATATGGGGGCGGGGAACCCAGGAATTTATGATGAAGGTATCCCAGCATGTTTTTGTTTTTGATAACTCCTGTTACCCTCTGAACAAACTACCATCTAAAGTGGGATCCCATAAGCTGAAAGAGTTCTCTCCTGCCATTTTTTTTCACAAGCCTGGTAAAGTTCTGTTCAGCTGCTTTATATTTTGGTGTAAATCTTACTAGAGGATGTTTTCTCAAGTCCAGTCATTTTGCTTCTTGAAGAAAGGGAGGAATATGCCAGAAATTATTAAACACTCTATTCAAGGACACCTTCTTTATTTCTTCAGATGTAATCAGGCAGCAGGAAATTGGTGTTTTTAATATTTATAATATCATTGTTTCTCCTGTGTTTTTGAATAGCATTTTCACAGTGTTATACCCATTTCAAGATTTTGTGACTTTCAGATTTCTTGGTTAAATTTTTTAATACCTGTATATTCTGTGTTCAGGAGAAAATATAGTGAAAGGAGATAAAGAATCTATTAAGAATCTCCTAGAAATATTTGATGGGTTGCTGGAGTATCTTACAGAACACATCAGTGAAACATCCCATGAGAAAAGTAAGTATAAGAATGGAAATTTGCTTTGATCTACATCATGTTATGTCCCTTTTGTGTATTTTTCTTTGCAGGAAGCAGAATCACTAATACAGTATACCTGATAAATTTAATTGTAAATTTCCAATTCTTACTATTGCAAGTGGTTGGGAACTCTTTCCTAGACTGTCATCATGTTCTTTGTTAACTTGGATGTTGCTTATAAATTACTTTAAAACTAAACTATAATGGAAAGATAAATTTCTGGCCAAATTGTTTATAGTCCTATGATTGCATAAAATTCTTTACTCCAAAATTTTCTGTCAGGACTGCCATTTATATTACAAATTTGAATGTTACTGAGGCATTAGGAAGAACTGGTGGATTTCTGTCTTCAACCTACTCTTTTTTTTAAATAATTTAATTTATACTTTATTATTTTTTTGCAAACCGGGAGCATAGACTCAAGCTGCCCTGAACGTATGCTCCCAACCTACTCTTACGTGTTGTGACAACCTGAATATTTTTATTTTACTCTTTGAGTAACCCTGTTCCTCAAATCGTAACAATTTATTGTGTGAAATTTTGATTTTATGTTTTCTAATGAAAATTGCGAAGATCAGTATTGCCATTATTATCCAAAATATCGTGGATGGAATAACATAGGACCTGTTCTTATATTGCAGAGTTATCCAAAACAGTTTTCAGCAGCAACAGCAATTAACATAAGTCCTTATACAAATTAAGACAAAAAATTAGAAGAGGCTCATCCTTCTTAATTCTTACATTGTTGATGATGAGACCTATGCTGTGATTATAACATTTGAAATTAATCCTAAAATCTTTAGAGTTTCCTACCTTTAATCATTGCTGCAAAAAAGTAATTAAAAGCTGGAAGGGAAAATTGAAAGGTGTGTCACGTTGTAAATTTATTTTTTTAATTTCAAAAGTGTTCTGAGTGTTTAATATGTGTTAAATGCTAGTCCAGGTACTCTGGGATGACTCAGAGCTACAAGTCATGTTTGTTGCTCTCCAAGAGACAGCCATAAATACATACAGTAAAAACATAAAAGGGTAAGAATTAGGAGAAACTATTGACATGTGGAACTCATCTAATTCAAGGCTGCCAATAGGTATTTGATGCTCTGTGCCTTTTTAGTCTTTAGCTGCAGGGTTAGGAGGTAGAAAACTACCTCTAAGTAAAGAGATTGAGATTAATTTGAGCTGTTATAAAGACAGCAGCAGCTTTAACGATTTAGTGCTTGATTGTAAGGAGGGAAGGGGTGGTAGTGCCTGGCTGATGATAGGGCAGTGGGGATGGAGAGAGGGGGACAGAGCTGAGAGATACTTTTATGTGAGTCTAGTGGTAGTGAAGGGCTGAGGGATATTCCCGGGGAAGGTCAGTAGTGTGTGGTAGTGCCGAGAGGGAGTTGCTCAGATAGGCTTTCCTATATGGCAATACCATAGTTGGACAATGTTTTCTAAGATCTGAGTCTTGCCTATGCAGGTCCAAAATACACTTATTTGGCAGTATTACCTAGAGCCAATCAGATCCTTCAAAATGCCAATTAACAATAATGGAAAATAAATCTTTACTATCACTGGTCATGTCAGGTGTGCAGGGCAGGTTTTACCTGGGACCTGAGCTAACGTCATCATTTATGACCGAAGGAGGACGGATTCGAAGGCAGACCATGCTAAGTTTTGCCTCTCACTGTATGGCTGAAGCTCTCTAAGCCTGTTTTCTTGTCTAAAATTCTTCCATGGTGGTTGTTGAAGGTTAAGTAGATATGTGTAAATAGTTTAGCACACGTCCTAGCTCAGAGTAAATGTACCATAAATGTTAATTAATGTTATTAAAATGTTCCTTGGTAAATACGGAAATAGAAAAAAAACGAAGGTGCATGTTTGAACTGTGAATCTCTACAGAAGTACATGGGAACATCCGGAGGAATAAGTCTAAATCATAGGAGGTTTTACCCATGTATCCCCTGAAATTACTGCCCTAGTGAGTTACTGCTGCTGTTGAAAATTTGTATTCCTCAAGTATATTGGGGTGGAAAAGAGGTTGATGGTCTTAGGAAAATTTTTATCTAAGCCATGGTGTGGTCTGACTGTTAGCCTAAAGCAGACTGTCTTGAAGCATGAAGTAGGGCCACCTAGCTTTAAAAAAATGAAACATTTTTTAAATGTTTCATTTAAATGTGGATACAACTGTAGACTCTGCTTTTTAAAAAATTTATGTTTTTGAGACAGGGTCTTGTTCTGTCACCCAGGCTGGAATGCAGTGGCCTCATCATAGCTCCCTTAAACTCCTGGATTTAAGCAGTCCTCCCACCTCAGTCTCCCAAGTAGCTGGGACTATAGGCAGGCACCACCATGCCTGGTTAATTTTTCTTATTTTTATTTTTTTTCTTTATTTTTTCACACAATTATGTACAGTGAAATTTTTCTATATTTTGTAGAGAATGGGGGTCTCTGTCTTGCTTAGGCTGGTCTTGAACTCCTGGCATCAAATAATCCTCCCGCCTTGACCTTTCAAAGTGCTAGGATTACAGGCATGAGCCACTGCTTCTGGCTCAACCCTGCTTTAAAATCAACATTGTTGTTTCTTTGTTACTCAAGTAATACATGCTTATTATAGGTGATGATTTAGTTCTTTGTAATTTCACTTTCATGAGAGCCCCAGTTTACCAGAAGAGGTTGGGGGTGCTCACTGTGTTTACTTCTCCCTGCCTATTATATAGAGGAGTAGTATTAACTTGGGGGTTTGTTGGTATTGTTTTTATCTGTTCTGAACAGGTGAAACTGAACAGTATTTTATAGAATGCCATCGAGGAGAACCTTTGGAAGAGCCAGAAAGTACTAAAGAATCTAAATCATCATGGAAAAGAGTTTCTTTTGGGAGGTATCATTCAATCTCCATGAATTTAATGAAAACAAATTATGCTTTTTTGACTAAGAATTAAAATTGTACATAATATACCAGGACGGCACCAAAGAAAACTAATGTGAAAATTTTACTAACTTTTCTTTTTTTTTAAAGACACAGTCTTGCTCTGTTGCCTGGGCTAGAGTTCCGTGGCGTCAGCCTAGCTCACAGCAACCTCAAACTCCTGGGCTCAAGTGATCCTCCTGCCTCAGCCTCCCAAGTAGCTGGGACTACAGGCATGTGCCACCATGCCTGGCTAATTTTTTCTATTTTTAGTTGTTTGGCTAATTTCTTTATATTTTATAGTAGAGACGGGGTCTCGTTCTTGCTCAGGTTGGTCTCGAACTCCTGAGCTCAAACAATCCTTCTGCCTTGGCCTCCCAGAGTGCTAGGATTACAGGCATGAGCCACCGTGTCCGGCCTAACTTTTCATATTTTAAACCTTCCTGAAGGAGTTTTAACACATTGAATGCCACACTAGAAAAAAATTTTTTTCCTTGGGGCCATGGTGTATTATTAGGAAAATAGAATAATAACTTCAAAAACAAAATGATCTTTTCTAATTTAATGAAAAATTTGTTTTTTTTATTGTTTTCTGTGTGTGTTATATGCAACTTGAAAAATAGTTCTATTTTTACATTTAACATCAAGTGTTTTCAAGTTGTTAAACTCTTTAGTTTTTAATCACATATAACATACCATTCATATGGTTTGAATAATGTTTTTATAATTTACACCATTCCTCTAAAATGGAAGGTTTTTTTTTAATATTATATTAAAAAAAAGTGATAATTTGTTTATTGTTTTTCTCCTTCCCCGGCTCTCTGCC
>RJWJ010019666.1:0-29964 GCA_004363605.1 Indri indri | reverse complement strand
ATATACTGCCAACACCATGGCAGCTTCTCTTCCAGTTGACATTTTAAATATTTCAGAAATTAACCAGTATATATAAGAATTTAGCACATGATAGACATACGTGCATTTTAAATTACTAGGGAAAATATAGATTATTTGATAAATGATGTTAGGATCAATGGGTACTAATCAGAAAAAAATAAAATTGGAGTCTCATACTGACACAAATTTCAAATGGATCAAAAATTTAAACATAAAAAATGAAATAATAAAAATACCTGGTGGTTGGGGAAAACTGAGTGAAAGGTACACAGGATCTCTCTGTACTAATGTTGCAATATCCTGTGAATCTATAATTATTTCATGATAAAAAGTTTTTAAAAATTTGGTGAAACTTTAGATAATTATTTTATAATACTGGGATGGCGAAGGCTTTTCCAATCACTACACAAAACATAGAAGTCACAGATGTAAAGATTAATTAAACATGACCACTAAATTAAACATGTGGGCAGTCAAAAGCCTAAGCATACAAAGTCAAAAGATGATTCAAACTGATAGAATAATATATGTAGTTCATAACCAAAAAGGCTACTTCCTCTAACATATATAAAGGCTTCCAACAAATTAAAATGAAGAAAATCAACATTTCTCACCAGAGAAACGGACAGAGGGGTTTATAGAAAAGGAAATACAAACAGCTCTAAAATATATACAAAAAGATGCCCAGTGTTACTCAACAATGTGTCAAATGCAAATTTAAATTAGAGTGAAATACCGTTTTTACTTACCAGATTGGCAAGATCATAAAGTTTGGAAACACACTTTGTTGGCCAAGGTATGGAGAAACAGGCACTCTCATACACTGCTGGTGGGAATGTGAATTGGTACAACCTCTAGGGGAGTGACCTGGCAATATCTATTATAATGTAAATATTTTAGGTGTATATTAACACTTGTGTGAAAGGTGCACATATGAGATTTTTTATTACAACAATCATTTAATAGCAAAAAAAAAAAAAGTGGAAACAATGCAAATTTTCACCAATAGGAGGCTTGTTAATAAACTGGCATATTTGTATCATAGAATACTGTGCCATAAAAAGGAATGAAGTTATAAAAAAGAATGAAAGAATAAAGTAGTTTTAGCTATGCTTCCATGGAATAATTGCTAAAATACATAATTAGCACCAGGTACAAGAAAAATAATTCCTTGTATGTGCACAGAGTATCTCTGGAAAGAGTGATAAGCAATTGATAACACTGGTCACTTGAATAAAGTTAAAAATTGAAACAGTGAGATACATGTACTAATGGTTCCTAAATTTTATGGCCACACATAGAAGGGAGTAAACTAAGCAGTAATTATCATAACTATACACATTTACTGAGCACTTGGTACAGGGCCTGAAGTTACAACATACTAAAAACAGATTATTCGCTAAGCAGAGAAGAAAACAACATCAACACAAGCCAAACAAGTAGACAGCACAGATTTAAGAAAATCTTACGTAGACCTCACTCAATATACTGAAAATGAGCTGACAGAAATTAGGTGTTATTTATCTTTGTAGCTCACTCTCTTCCTCATTTCCCAACCTAGTACAGACTTAAGAAAAAGCAGGTATTCAAAGGTTGATGACTGAATGAATGACTAGTTGAATGGGTAGAATGGATGGGATAAATGAATAGACAGATGGATGATGGATAAATAGACTGATGACTAGAAGAAAGAGTGGAAGTTGAAGGGCTGTGATCTACCTCTGCTGTTCCCATTTCCTTCTGACTCTGGGCAAGTCTAATCTCCTTGTGCTCCCCTGTACAAACGAGAGGTGCTAGGATATATAAATGTTTAAGAACCATGATCATAATGCCTACATGGCTTGGTGGATAATTATTAATACAATTATGGTACACAAAATGATTCTTTGCCCCGAACCCTCAAATATACCCATGACCTCATCCGCAGAATCTGTGACTATGTTACATGACTAAAGAGACTCTACAGATGTAATTAAGATTACAGATCTTAAAATAGAGAGATTATCTTGGATTATCCAGGTGGGCCCAATGTAATCACATGAGCCCTTAAAAGCAGAGAACTGTCTCTGGCTGGAAGAAGGAATAGGCAGAGATATTTGAAGCATGACAGTTCAGTGCACTGTCGTGGCTCTGGGATGGAGGGGCCCACATTCAAGGACTAGACAGGGAACCCTAGGAGCTAAGGGTGGCCTCTACCTGACAGCCAGTGAGGAAACAGAGACCTCAGTCCTGCAACCACAAGGAACTGAATTCTGCCAACCATGTGAATGGGCTTGAAAACACGTTCCCCCCAGACTCTCTCAGTAAGAGCCCAATTGGCCAACACCTTAATTTGGGCCTTGTGAAATACAGAGCAGAGAAACCAGCTGTGCCGACCTGGTCTTTCGACCTATAGAAGTGTGAGATAAAAAATTTGTGTTGTTTTAATTCACTTAAACAGTTTGTGGTGATTTGTTACAGCAGTAATAGAAAACTAACACACTATCTTCTTGTTGAGATTAAGAACCGTTTGTTGAGCCTGTTCTACATATTAGGCCCTGTGCTCAGTGTTTGGGATGGAAAAACGGGTACATATTCTCAAGGAGCTTGTAAGCACATAAACCCATTGAACAACTCTGTGCTAGAGGTCAGCATAAAGCACTACAGGAGCACAGAGGAGGCACCTAACTGGCAGGACATCCTCAGACTCTTGACTTCTCACCTCTCTCATCACTTCCCTTTCTGTTATGCACTCCCCCAACGAATTGGACCATTAACCTTATCACAAGTCAGAAATCACAAGCCATCCTTAAACTGCATTGACTCCTCAAGACCTGTGGTTTATACCACTTTAATGACAGATATTTCTCCTGAAAGCCCCTTTCTTCTTCCCTTACCCACACTTTCTCCCCCCAACCCTGATGGCTACCTTCCTGACACTTTTATCCTTTCTTACCTGGATTACCGCAAGCACTTCTCAACTAACTTTCCTGGCTCAACAGCCATCCATTGTCCGCAACGCCAGAGTCATCTTCCTAAGAATTAAATCAATCACACCATGTTCCACCTCAAAATCTTTCAAAGACTTCTTACAGTTACTACAAAGTCTAACTCTTTGTTTACCCTTAACACCCTTCTAAGCTCTATCAGGGCAAAAATTGTCTCTGCTTGGCTTTTAATCCCAGTGCCTAGACCAGATCTGGCACATGGTTGCTTCCCCCAAAAAATTCGCTGAATGAATGACTTCAACCACTTCTGACTCTCCAGCTTCATCCCTGCTTTACGGCAATCCCCTTCCACTATGTCCCTGCTGTCCAAACTGATCCACCTTCCCTTTCCACCTATGCTCTGGCTTTTCCTCAGGATTAAAAAGCCTTGTCTACCAGGCTGGTAAGCACGGCTCACTTTTTAAGATTCTTCCTTCCTCTAAGAGACTTTCTGTTCCCCTTACAGCTTAATCATCCAGGCAAACTGTTCGGTGTCTTCTGAGCCCCTGATGTAAACTGTCCCCTCTTTTATGACAGCATCTAGCACACCCTCTAGTGCAGAGCTATTCAAAGGTGGCCTGTGACGGGTGCTGATGGTTTATTATTAGTTTGGTACAAGCTAAGTCCAGAAATCAAGCATAAGCATTTAGAAATGTTTATAGCAGGCTGCGTGCAGTAACTCATGCCTGCAATCTTAGCACTCTGGTAGACCAAGGCAGGAGAATCGCTTGAGCTCAGGAGTGGAGTTTGAGACCAGCCTGAGAAAGAGCAAGACATCATTACTACTAAAAATAGAAAAATCATCCGGTGTGGTAGCACGCGCCTGTAGTCCCAGCTACTCGAGAAGCTGAGGCAGGAGGACCACCTGAGCCCAGGAGTTTGAGATTGTAGTGAGCTATGATGATGCCATTGCACTCTACCCAAGCAACAGAGCAAGACTGTCTCAAAAAAAAAAAATGTTTATAGCAACTTGACAGTGCTGTGACAGTCATTCAAATATGTGATACTTGTTGAAAAAGGTATAAACCAGTTCAGGTGTTGCTGAATTTGTGTGGCAAGTCACAGGTGGTGCAACCTGCATATTCATCATGTGCAATAGGACCATTTATTGATCCACAATAGAACAAAAGCAAACAAATAAAAAACCCAGTTGGTCCATCCCCACAGATAGTTTGAGAAGCACTTCTTTAAAGCCCTCGGGTATGTTCTTATCTTCTCCCTTTCAGGAATGTCGTTTCCTTCCTGGGATGACGCAGATGTCCCATAAATATCAGTGAAGAAATAAAGATATGAGTGACAAGAAGGCTTTATGGGAGATAGGAGATTGCACTGTTTCCTAGGGAATGGCAGAAATTGGGCGCTTTGGAGTAAGAGTATGGGCAAATGCACTGAGGAAGGAGCGCGAATGAGGAACAGTGTAAAAAGATGTCATACAGGCAACAGTAAGCTTTCAAAGGTGAAATATTATGCAGAAGGTCACCAGAGTCCTATTATACTGACAACCCCAAGCCTACCCAAGAAGAAGCCCCTCCGTTCAGATTCTGCAAGCCTTAGCTATAGGCAAGTGAGCTATGTGAAGGATGACTGTGAGGGGGTGAGGCTACAGGCAGGGAGACCAACTAGGATTTAATTTCAATTGCCCAAATGAGAAGTGATTAAAGGCCTGAACAATGGCAGAGATTGGTGATGTCTAGCGGCGGTAGACACAAAGTCAAGAGATATTTATGAGGCAACACAGGGAGGGCTTGGTGATTCGTTAGATAGGATAAAGGGACAGGGTAGCATGACTAAAGTTTCTGGTTTGCTTTGGGTGGCTATGTGCAAGGTAAGATAAGGAATACAGGAAGAGGAACAGGTTTAAGAGACAGGGAATTAGTAAATCCCAGTGTGACAAGCCTACGGGACATTCAGGTGGAGATGTTCAGTGAGCACTTGGGGGAAAAGTCAAGGCTAAAGATAGAGCTTTTGGAAGCTTTCACATCTAGATGCTGATTAAAACCACAGTAATGGATGCATTAGAAAAATAGCGGTCTAAGGACAAACCCTTGGAGAATTCCATCATTTAAGGCTACGGTCCTCGACCTCTGGGCCTCGGACGTGTATCGGTTCGTGGCCTATTAGGAATCAGGCCACACAGGAGGTAAGTGGCGGGTCAAGCGAGTGAAGCTTCATCTGTATTTACAGCTGCTCCCGATCGCTTACATCACCACAAAAGCTCCACCTCCTGTCAGATCTGCAGCAGCATTACATTCTCATAAGAGCGCAAACCCTACTGTAACTGCACATGCAAGGGATCTAGGTTGCACGTTCCTTATGAGAATCTAATGCCTGATGATCTGAGGCAGAGCTGAGGCAGTGATGCCAGTGCTGGGGAGCAGTTGCAAAAACAGATTATCATGAGCAGACAGGTGTGACTGCACAATAAACGTAACGCGCTTGAATCATCCCAAAACCAGCCCCCCATCCACTGTCCGTGCAAAAACTGCCTTCCATGAAACCAGTGCCAAAAAGGTTGGGGACCGCTGATTTAAGGGAGGGAATCTCACAAAGAGATTCTTCTTTTGCCACAAAGAAGGCAAAAAAGAAGGAGGAAAAAAACAAAGAACAAAAAAAACATCACCAGAACTAAATACATGCAGAATCGCAAAAACAAAAATGGGAAAAATTCTGAAGGAGACAGCAAGGAACAGAGTCAAATGCACCAGAAAGGCCCAGTGTCATAGAGCTGAATGATCTCCAGCAAACTGAACCAACCTGGAAGCCCCTGTGACTGAGGGAGAAATTAAGCAGTGATGAGGCAGAAGCCAAAATGCAAAGGCAGGTGGGTGAGTAACAGAAGGCATCAAACAGGTCTCTTTCAAGAGGAAGGAGATGCAAAAATCAAGCTTTATTATTCTTTTTTTTTTTTTGGAGAGTCTTACTTTGTTGCACCCGGCTAGAATGCCGTGGCATCAACCTAGCTCACGGCAACCTCAAACTCCTGGGCTCAAGCAATCCTTCTGCCTCAGCCTCCTGAATAGCTGACTACAGACTACAGGCATGCGCCACCATGCCCGGCTAATTTTTTCTATATGTTTTCAGTTGTCCGATTAATTTCTTTCTATTTTTAGTAGAGACGGGGTCTTGCTCTTGCTCAGGCTGGTTTCAAACTCCTGACCTCAAACGATCCACCCGCCTCGGCCTCCCAGAGTGCTAGGATTACAGGCGTGAGCCACCGCGCCTGGCCAAGCTTTATGGTTCTTACAGAGGTAACACCTTGAGTATTTCTACAGTGAGGAGAAGAAACAATACAAAAAAGAAGGAACAGAAGGTCTGCAGGAGAAAACGAGAGGGGACAGAAGGAGCCCTGCAAGATGGCGCTTTCCCTCCACTGGGGCAGGGTGACACCTCCTCCTCCTCCTCGAAGAAGGGAAAAGGGAAAGGGAATAAATAGGTGAGTTACTACCCGGGACAAAAGCCTTCCCTGGGGCCCGAATCTGGAATAGGGCCCTTCCTATGTGCTACAGCACTTACCACGTCTGTAATTGCCTAAGAGATCTGCCTGTATGCAGCGCTAGACTGTAGGCACCCGGAAGGCATAAACTACACCATCCTGTTCACCACTCTATGCCCAATGCCAAGCACACTGCCTGGCACAACTGAGGCCCTAATTAAATGTATAGTTGACTAAATGGGGGCAAAAATTAAAGGGATCCACCAACAAAAGCTTCAATTTTTGTAGTAAAGTAGGTGAGGTCAGTTGCTGAGGGTTTAGAAAACGGAGTTAGGTAGGGGATTTTTAGAAAGCAGTGAAAGAACAGGATAGCCTTTCAGGGAAATGAAAAATGGAAATCGTTCAATGGCAAGTTTAAAGCGATGGTTCTCAATCTTGGATGCACATTGAAATTACCTGCAGAACAGGAAGAAATACTGATGCTTGGGTCCTACCCCAAAATTTCAGATTTAATTGGCTTGGGCAGCCTGGGCATTGAGATTTTTTTAAGTTCCTAGATGATTCTATTATGTAGCCAAGGTTGAGAGTCTCTTAGTGAAAAGATTAAGTCATATTGGTCAGTATTTAGCTGAGACTGGAAACTATGAGTTAATCAATTCACTGTTCTACAATACTGCTAAATACTGCAGTATTTTCCACAATACTGCTCAGCTGCCTGGGTATCCACACAGAGCATGACTGTAGGGTGAATTTGGAGTGAGGGCTTTGCCAGATAAAGACAGAAGTGAGATAAGTAACAAGAGACTGGGGGAAAACTACGGTCTCTGTGAGAGTGAAGAGAGGGAGGCGTAGGAAAGCTGAGCAGCCAGCGGCTGTGGCTTGAAGATGGGATGGAGGAGCTAATTGTATCTCCTGACACATTTCCAGGTGATAAGCCCAGAGACTGGCGTAAAAGCAGGCGGCGACAGTGCTGTTGAGTTTATTACAGCAGAGGCAGACAAGGCAGTTTAAGGTGCTCACAAGTTGGCATCTGAAAGGACGTTAAAGTCTCCCAGAGCGATTGCAGAGATAGGTCAAAGTCCAGAACACACGGACCAAGGTGGAGAACCACTGACAAAGAGGACTAAGGAAGGCAGAGTAAGCCCAAGAGTGAGAAGTTCAAAAAAGAAGACTTTTGTTTCATTTTCCCACAGAAGTGAAAAAGTAACAAATTGATTCGAAGTGGCAAGGCCAGATGGGGGAATTCTGGTCAGTCCACCCGGACATGTAGTACCTGTGAACACAGGAGAGAGCCTCCATTTCTCTCACCCCTGTATCAGATCCGTCAGCAAATCCTGACAACTCTGTCTTCTAAATAGATTCTAGAATCCAGCCATTTTCACTCTACTGGTGGCCCAAGCCACTGTCCTCTTTTATCTGGATTATTGCAATAGCCTCTTAGCTGGTCTTCCTGACTTCACCCTTGTCCCTCTTCAATCTATTCTTCACATTAAAAATAAAACAAAAACAAGTCATATCACTTCTCTGCTGAAAACATGCCAATATTTTCCCACCTCACTCACAGTAAAAGTCAAGTAGTAGGCTATGTGGCCTTACATGATCTGGGCCCTGACTACTTCTCCGATCTTTCCTTCTTTCTCACTGCTTGACTTAACTTCAGTCCCACTGATCCCCTTGTCCTTGGAACAAACCGAGAATGCTCCTGCCTCAAGGCATTTGAAACCACTGTACCCACAACCTGGAATTCTCTTCCTCCAGATACCTGCCACAGCTCACTCCTTTAATTCCTCAGATCTCTGCTAAAAGGTCACCCTCACCACCCCACTTCCCTATTCTCCTTACCTTGCATTATTTTTCTCCATAGTACTTTCGCCATTATATATTTTTACATGTCTATATTTCCCAGTATTCTATGCTTGTTTATTGTCTGGCCCTTTCCCCTCAATAACAGTCTAGAATATAAGCTCCTCAGGGTCAAGGATCTTTTTCTGTTTTGTACACTGCTGCCTCCCTGGCACTGGAGACAGTGCCTGGCATGTGTCAGACACTCGAGTATTTATTGAGCGAATGAATGCATGAACCTTCCTCATAAGCAGTATGTGGGCATGAGGTCAGGGGAAAGGGCCATGACTCAGTTAAGTGTGGAAAGCGACGGGACTGAGGATGTAAGGGAGCTGGAAAACAATGGGACGTGAGTTTTCAAGAATTAAGGACAGAGCTGAAAGTATAATTAATAGTAAGGGAGTCGACAGAAAGGCTATAATACCCAGTAAGGGATTTCTCTTTTAGGCAGAAACCAAGAATTACAACAATGAGAGGAAGGGTGGGAATTGACTGGCGTTAAATACCCTGCCTTTGAGATAAACAAGAATGGG
Organism: Indri indri; assembly: GCA_004363605.1. NCBI lineage: Eukaryota > Metazoa > Chordata > Mammalia > Primates > Indriidae > Indri > Indri indri. Next base: position 21,169 of record RJWJ010019666.1, on the reverse strand, counting down.
CAGTTATGGGTTCAGTCCAGGAGGGAACAGGACTAGGACATGGCACTCCATCAGGGGAGGGAGTGATGCCCAGCAGTGGATGGGCAGGTATGTGGATCGATAAAATCTGCAGAGAACAAAAATTGTAATGGTCTTTCCCATTACAAATGTGAACATAGGGAAAGTGTTATAGCACACACACACAGAATAGTACATATCTATAAAATACACGGGTAAGCCCATAAAGGGAAGAAAAATAAATAGCCCTCAAAGAGAAGGGTGGACAAGAAAAGTAACAGTGGTAAGGTTAAACTAATTCATCCTGCTTTCTATTTATGGGTGCAATTCATTGATTCGGCCTCATCCAGCAATGCAGTGTTCTATCCAAGTATTTCAAATAACTGAAATGCTTATCTGTAGGTGTAAGCACAGATATACTTGTATCAATGATTCTGATAAAAAATGCAAAACATTTTTTGAAAGATTTCAATCATCTTATTCCTGAACTTTTCTGGATGATTCAGGGATACTATGAAGAACAACAGTATCACAGCAATGTCCTCTGGGACTCCGCAGGTATATGGCTGTGGACCTTTGCCCTACAATAACAAGTTTCACATGGCCAGGTGTTTTGGAATACTTGAGTCTGCTTTTTAACAGAGTTCCTGTCTCCTCTCTATCAGTTTATTAGCTACTGCACTTTCTGCTGTTTGTTACTAGTGTTCCCGATTCTACAAAATCTCACTCATTCTAATTTGCTGTCCCTAACCTGCTATGGGATGAGAAATGAGAAAACTGATAACGTTGGAATGTTTGAAATAGTGCTAAGTGGACTGCAATTAAAAAACCAGAGGGTCTCTCTCTGCATGGAGTAAAGATTTATTCAAAGGACTTTGGGACAATGTTTCCTCTGCTCGGGGATGTTTTCTCTGCTCTCTTACTCATTTTCAGCAGCAGTATGGGTACTGAAACTTCATGACCAATAACCTCTGGGTTAGCAGACTGTTCTTGTATCCATAACACTTTCTTCAGTTCTGTTCTACTAAAATGATTGTTATTAAGGTATCTCAACCCTCTTTAACAAATTAAAAAAGGAACATATATTTGAACACAAGATTTGCATCTATCCCATGTCTGCAAAAGACAACTCTAAATGAGAACAAAATTTATAATTTATAATTTGGTTATTATAACTGAAGAAAACATTTTCCCAGGGAAAGTATAGTTATCCTCCTAAGCTAGTGGACAAACTAATTTGCTGCATAATATTTGTAAATATATCTGCAATATAGTATTGCTAAAAATATCATTACTGAATTTTTAAGCTAAATAATTTTGATATGAAGGAAAAGACACCAGAAACAATTTAGAAAGACTAATATTTCCCTCCAGTATTTATCTGGATGAGAACATTTAGTTTAGTTCAATATTACCCACTCTAGCCTGGACAGCAGAGGGAGATGCTATCTCCAAAAAATATAACTATATAACCTCAGTGTGTGGCCCTTTCAAACAAAAGCTCAACATCGAAAGACAGAAAGTGCAGATAATGCAAGATTAAAACAATGACTGCCCTATAAAAGTGATCTTGTGAACTATTTTTCTAGGTAAACACAGAAAGACATTTTCGTTCTAGATAATTTTACACAAAATATTCAAATACCATGGATTTTCTCTCTGGTTAGTTGTGGGTGGGGGAGAAATTCTAGTTTTCTGGCTGGTTTTATCCACCATTATGAGTTTTAGTACATCTGATATTTGAAATATCTCAACAATTTCTAAACCTTCAAATGCCCCATCACAAAGGAATTGCCCAGAAGAGGCCACTCTGGTTAAAAGTTTCAAATTCTATAAATGAGCATTTAATGTGTTCACTTAACCTGCAGTGATTAACAAGGAATAGAAATAAAGGAATTTCCATAATCTCAACCAAAACATCCCCGACCCAGTTTCCCCATGACCGATTTTAGCACCACAATCTACCCATGTTACAGGCTCCAAGCCTTGGCCTCCTATCCGTCCTGCACAGCCAGACTCTTCACCTTTCTTTCACTTTCTCTGCCCTTCTCACTCCTTTCCATCCATGCAGGCACACCCCACCTAGGCTCTGTGCCGGACCAAGGGGTCAACTTCCCCTATTTTACACCCCTAGTGCCCTCTCCACTAGCAGTGTGACAAGCCAGCTCAAAGCACTCTGACCAGGTCCTTTCTCTTTTCAGAGCCCTCTAGCCATTTGTTCTGAAGTCTCAACTGAGCTGGAATTCCTAATCCTGGGCTTCACTTACTGGACTTTTTTTACCCCTTACCCTCACCTCTCACTCTGACGCCTGATAATCTAGTCTTTCAGTCAAGTAAACTTTCTTGCTGTTCCCTGCATTCTCTGCTACACCTTCATATACTTTAAAATTGTAATAGGAATAAATTATTTGGAGACTTTGAAGATTTAGCATTTTTTCTTTAAAAGTTAACATATATCTTTAAGAACATAAAAATTATTTCTACTACTGAAAATCTAAGAATAAATGGATTTGCTCTGCTTTATTAATTTAGCACAGCATATACCTAATCTCTCATTCTTATTCTACTTCAGGTAAGGTATTTATAGCTTTAGAAAAATGTATTAAATGTATCATAGTAGGGGATTGTATGGAAACATGCCAAACTGCTGAGTTTTATGTCCTCAGTTCATACTTTTTCCCTGTACAATCCCAAACAATGAATAAAAGATTTTTTAAAAAATCATGAGGTATAGGTAAACACTGCATTTTAAACATTGAGAATAAAGAAATACCAAAGTTATTAAAATGCAAACTGATTGCTTAATAATATATTTATATTGAGATAAGAGCAGTTAAATTTCTATTTTTTTAAATTTTTTCTTGTGATTGTTTATATAATTAGACTGCATATCATCCTGTTAGCCAAGAGTCTCATTATTGCCCTTTTAATCATAACCAGATTGGTGGGGTTTTTTTATTTTTCAGGTTGATTAGATATTTGATGACATTAAGAAATTATTTTTAACTTCTTAGGTGAGATAATAATATTGTAATTTTTTTAATCTTTATCTCTCAGAGATATACTGAAATATTTACAGATGAAATAAGATTAGCCATGAGGCTGAGTGATGGGTAGATCAGTTCATTACATCATTCTACTTTTATAAATGTTTGGAAATTTCCATAATAAGTTTTTTTTTAAAGGAAGAAATAAAATTTCCATTTTGAAATGCTTGTTATAAAGGTTTTTTTTTTTTAAGTGTATTAGAAGATGGTTCTTGCTCTTCATATAAATATTCCCCAATTTTTTTCCTCAAGAAATACTTCAACAACCTTTTAAAAAATGCCTACAAGGGGCTATAAAGCAATTTATCAAAATGTTAGCAACTGTTATTTCTGGTTGGTAGGATTATAGGTGATATCTTGTTGTTACAAGACTTGGGTTTTTTTTTTATTTGCTATTTTTTGTTACAAGTTTTCTGTATTTCTAAAATCAGCACATAATATTATAGACAGAAAATAATCTGATTTTTCTGATTATATGGAAGTATGATTTTTCCACATCAAGCACAGAAAACCTTTTTGTACCATAAATCTCTGTATCTTCTTCTATGTTTACCATGAAAACTATTAATGAAAACATGAGCACGAGACCACAGCTGTCCACAAAACTACCTGCCTCATAACAGCAGCATAGAAAGAGTGAGTTTTGACTGTCATTGGGGAAAGGTGTACTAGAGAAGATAATTCTGGAATGATGGGAAGGCTGGTAAGATTTTGGTCTCATTTTGGCAAGGCAGACTTATTGACTCACACAACTGAGTGCTCGTAATGGACTCTCTAAGAGCGGATAGTCCAGAGGAGGCAGGCATTTCTGGGAATGTGATATACGATATCTTACACTATTTTCATTTTAAGTTTAGCTTGGGCAAGGTTCATGTCTGGCTACTGATATATAGCTATATTTTTGTTTTCTCTTGTTTTTCTTTTAGATGATTAGGGAGACAGAAGAGAGGAAAAATTTCTCTCCATCCTTGAATAAGAGGAAACAGTTGATGCATTTTTGACTCTTTGCCGCCAACATCATTCTCTCCTCCTTCCCCACATCATTTTATTTTGTGTAGAATTAGTTGCCCATTCTCTGTGTGAGGCCTGGCAGAGAGGCTCTTGAGCTCCTTGTTCACAAGCATCAGGGCTCCCAAGACTCAGTATTAGAAACTGTAAGGTCCTTGGGGAAGGCACCATGTCTATTCATTAACTCAACAAATATTTGGTACCTACTCTGTGCCAAGCACCCTTCTTGACACTAGGAATACACCAAGATCCCTGTTCTCGTGAAGTTTACTTTCTTGTGGGAAGACACACAAGTAAACAAAAATAAACACAAACATAAATAAGACTAATAATGGCAAGTTATGAAGAAAATAAAGTATAACATGAAGTGATAGGGTAACCAGGGCAGAGGGCTGTAACAGTAGAAGGGTAGTCAGATCTAGGACACTGGAGAGGATGTAGGAGCCAAGTGGTCCTGAAGGAGAAACAGCAAAGGCAAAGGCCTGATGAGAGGAAGAAACAGTGTGTCAGAGGAACAGAAAGCAGAGCACAAGGAGAGTGCTGCTGGACAGCTGAGAGAGATGGGCGTGCAGGCTCTTCTGACTGCAGTTAAGGAGCCTGGGTTTTATTCTAGGTGCAAGAGGAAACCATCACAGGTGTTTTTTTGTTTGGTTGGTTGGTTGGTTTTGTTTTTTGTAGTATGACTATTTCTTTTTCAATTTTTTTTTAACTACTGTAAAATACACAACATAAAATATACCATCTTAACCATTTTTAAGTGTACATATCAGTGGTATTAAATACATTCATATTGTTGTACAACCATTGCTACCATCCATCTCCAGAACTCTTTTGAATTTGTAAAACTGAATCTCTCATCAGAAGCTTTTAAACAAAGCAGTGACATCATCTGATTTATGTTTTAAAAATTAATTTAGTTGCTTGGTAGAGAATTGATTATAGGAAGACAGTAGGATTAGGAGCCTACTGAAGTAGATAGATTCAGGATATATTTTGTGGACATGGCCGACATGATTGCTGCTAATATGAAAGAGTATGAGATAAAGACAGAAATGAGGAGAAGAGATGATTTCTAGATTTTTATATCTCCAGTGTCTACCACATAGCCAATCGTTAATGTTTATTACATAAATGAGTGAATATTGATTTAACATTTAAAATGTACAAACCTTTCTTCCTAGAGAACCAGAACAAAAATGAAAACTACCATGAACATAAGAGATATCTTTTTTCTAGTGTCTGTACTAGTGTGTGTCCTCATAACATGGATAAAGTCCACACAGTTGGTTCATGTCAGCATGATCTGCCTAATTTTAACATTAACATTAAAAGCTAATCTTTTACATGTATACAATTAAGTTAAATTTTATTAAGCATTTTACATATATTATTTTATGCCTTTCTAAATCAATAGCTTTTAAACTTTGAGACTATGGTACTATGGGCCACCTCCCCAGAGATTATATGTATACACAAATTTGATAATTTGGACAGTTTATGGACCTTCTGAAGTCCATTCACAGACTAACCTCAAGTTTAAGAAGCTCTGTTCTACCCAGTGCTAGAGTTGTTATTGTGTATCATTACGACAACCTTATTAGCCCTGGAGCCAGTGGAGAAATGCTTTCAAAGAGTTTATCTTCATTACCATCCATAATAAGTGACCTATCAATAACCAATATTAGTATTAAAAAGTCTCTGGGTCCTCAGCAAAATTGTTATTTAAAATACTATCCATAAAGCAATTCAAGATCCTCTTTATAAGAGCCTACTTGATAAATATCTTTTACACTTCACTTCTAGGAAAAAGAAATACTTTACGTATTTATGCTTTAAAGAAAATAGACCGTTAGAGTTGTGGTTACTCTTTCAATATGAGCTCCCAGCTAACAGTTAAAATTTAGTGTTCCATTAATCACAACTACATCACCTGGATTTTCCCCTTCTATGCTTGGATCTTAATGTATTTACTGTGAGCATTTTAAGTCTTTTTTGGAAAAAAGGTGGAATGTAAACTACGTGTGATCATATGCAAACTTTGCAGTCTTCCCACTTCATGAGCATATTATCTGCCTCCCTCCCAACCAGCACTTTTTTCTAAAGATGAGAAAATAGATTGTAAGGCCACACATAATAAGTAGCAGGATGTACAGCTGGAATTTCTGCACTCTAGACCCAGATCTGCCACTCCCCACTCAGATTCAGATGACCTTGGGGAAAAAAACACTTAATTTCTTGAAGCTTCAGATTTTTGGTCTCTAAAATTGAGTTAAGAGCACACACCACACAGGGTTGCAATAAGAATTGAGCAACAACACATATTTGCCTGTTAAAAAGGAGATGGCTAGCAACCCATCCTTGCTCTGTTTACTGATGAAATGATAAAACCAAAGGGTGGGGACTGACGGATTTGCTTTGAAGGAAGTGCACAGCAAAGCAGGGGGGACTGCCTCTCCATTAACCTCACCCCCATCCAGCCTCACAAATGCTACCTCCATAAAATACTCAGGCAATCGCCTAAAGGGGATGAACTCAGCCCTAAAGAAAGGATGAGGACTGTTGGATGAAGAGAAAGTCCATGGCTTGGGCTAGATGATTTAATCATCTCTGCTAAAATGTATTTTTTTCTTTCACATTTTCAGTTGTGGTTCAGGGTTAGGTTTTATAACACGTGGGCCTCAGAACTAGGTACATCACTGCACTGCCCTGAGCTTTGGTTTTCCTACTTGTATGTAACATGGAGAATGTATAATCCTTGCCCTGCCATGTTCTACGGTAACGCTTACAGGAGTAATTAATGTTGTTACTCGTAGACAAAGACGGAGCAGGGCGATTTAGGAGCTTCAAAAATTCAGTGTAAAGCCATATTCATAGTTAAGGCAAACAAAGAGAAAATAATTATAAGTTAGAAAAGCACCCGGGCTCTGGCTGGGAGAACTTGTTTCTGGTCCCAGCACGCTAAATAGGTTAAATAGGCTAAATAGGCAGATCAACTTGGCTTCACTACAGCCTCAGTGTCTTCAGCCATAAAAGAGGTGGGCCTAAACAACCTCTAAGGTCCTTTGTGGCCAGAAACACTATCTTCAAAAACAATCTACATGCTCATGTCCCAGCAAAGGTTTCACATCTTAGCCCCTTGGATAGGATACCTCTCAGGGACAGCCAATGGCACTGAGACCCAGGTGCCCACAGTGGTGGTGGCCTCCTCATAGCATTTCCCTGCCTCACTTCCCCACTCCCCAACTGCTGGTATTTGGGGCACAGTGGCACACACCTGTAGTCCCAGCTATTCAGGAGGCTGACGTGGGAGAATCCCTTGAGCCCAGAAGTTTGAGACCAGCCTAGCCAACACAGCGAGATCCCTGTCTCTTTAAAAATAAATAAATAAATAAAAAAGACCTACATCAGAAATTTAGATTAAAATGACTAAGTTATAAAGTGGTAAGTACATGGGCACTGGAGTTCATATTGAACTGGGTCTGATTTCCAGTGCTGTTACTAATCATGTGACCTTGGGCAAGTTTCCGAACTCCTATTGGCATCTTTCCTTGTTTAGAAAATGGAAACAATATCACCTGAGGACTTTATAAAGATCAAACGAGATAAGACACATGTAGAATTTAGCACAGTGGCTGGTATTAATATACAGCCAGTGCTTAACAAATGCTATTATTATAAAATATACTTTTATTTTTCTCATTTTATAAGTTTGGTCTTTTTTCATTGTTAACCTGTTAATACTTCAGAAAAGAATGACTATACTTCTATAATTACTATATGAATATAAAATAAGTTATACCTTAACCAATTAAACTTATCAGCTTAATAGCACTAAGAAATTTATCAAGTTTAATAGATTCTAGCTAATGCTATACCATGTATTTTTGCTTTAAATTTTTATGTAAGCCATTTAAGGCAGGGAGGAACCAGCTCTAAGTTCTACATATGGGTTCATATTAAACTCGAATGTTATAAGAATACTAAAAACCCAATTTAAAATAAGAAGTATGAGTTGATTACATACATAGTATGTCAAACAAAGAAAAAATATGTATTCTGCTGTATTACATTCCCACTGGCAAAGTTTCACTTTGTCTTTATTAACACAGGTACATAGAGTAACTCCAGAAGCAAAGATTTTGACTACCTACAATTCTATAACATAAACTATTACGGGGAGACTAATAGGAAAGGAATTTTGACTAGTTCTGGTTAGCTAATCAAAGTTGTTTATAGTGATGAATCAAAAAAGTATTTACTTACCTTTATAAATATTTACTTTACCTTAAAATATATAAATATGTATCAATTCCCCAATTTTCCAAAGTAGTTCTAAGATTTTCCTTGAGGAAGAGGTCCTCACCAATATTTGTCTTATATAAACCATACCTAGAACTTATCTTCTTCAGTTTCCAGTTTTAATTTTCTAAGTGGTTCAAAAACAAACAAACAAAAATAAAAACAAAACAAAGTTGTAAGGAAAGCTCAGGATATTATCTTTCAAGTTTTTACAATTTTATTTCTGATCTTTTACAGTTTTCTTGACCACTTTCTTTGCAACTCACTTTTATGGAATCTTTCCAAAGAATTCAACATTCTTTTCACAGAAATAATAATACTCTTTCCTTTTGTATAATACTTATGTTTCATAAGTTTACACACTTACCTAAATGATCTATCACAATAACTGGTATAACTGGCAACAAGATGTTTGCAATATCTGGGACAATGTTCGGTTGGTAAAAAAAAAAAAAAAAAAGAAAAGAAAGAAAGAAAAAAGAAAAAAAGATATTTGCAATAAATACAAAAAATTGCTGTTAAGCCAATAACCTAGCAGGTGGAGAAGGAAACGGACTACTACAAGCCAGTGTTCATCCTGCCTGGGCACCACCCAGTCTGCTATATTGGGAAACAAAAAGTATAGGCTCATAGGTCAACTGGCATTGATGGGATTGTATTTGTATTGGGATAAACTACATGCAAGTTGCCAATATCCGGCTGGTTTTTTTTACCTTTAGAAATGGCAATTGCATGTTCAACTATATATATACACACATACGTGTATACATATATATATTTTTATATATACACATTTTATTTTTGAAATACTGACTATATTTAATATTAAATATTACATCCACCACACTTTTTCTTCCTTTGAATAATGAATAGTTGTTCCATTTTTTTAATTAAAAAATTCCATTCCACATTTGCTCAGGAACTCACCCTAAGCTACTGAATAATCAGTAATTAGATTCCAGATTCCTAAGAAGGTCATTTCTACCTTCTTTATTTCTTCAAGTTAAAGTCACACCTGTTAGAATTACGAAGAAGAGGATGAAGCATGAAGGTACCAGTATGTGCCTTTGAGCTAACTGAGTAAGCAGCAGAGGGATTAAAATGTAGGTGAACATGGTTGGTTGGTTGGTTGATTTCTGAGACATAAATCTTTTGGGCCCTCAGGATCAAACACAGCACTGTCTGCCTAAAAAGGCACAAAAAAGACAGGTAGGACAAGAGACAGAGAAGCCTCTGGACAGACTTACAGTAAGTCACCTTCAAGTAACAAGCACCCTTTAGTTTTGTTCTGCCCTTCTTAGGTCATTTAATTCTAACAAACAAATAAATCCCAAATGTGCTATTAGGACAAAACCCAGAAATTTGGAACAGAAAGGAAGGGAGGGCACTATATTTAGGTTAAGGGCTACTAGTGAAACTCTCTTTTTCTGGATTTCACATTTCTACCACTGCCCCCAAAAAGTATAAATCAGGTTTATTTATATGGATGCCTTATGCCCTCGCAAAACTATTCTGTGATATCAGTGCCCTATCATCTCCTGTACACGCTAAACTATCAACCCACAGTGTTAGTATGCAGAATGGGAAGAGCCTAAACATTGTAATTAGACCTGGGTTTAAATACTGGCTCCATACTTCTACCAGTGTAGCCTGAAGACCCTTTCTGCTTTCTTCACCTTTCTGTACCTATGCATATGAAGAGCCAGACCTTGCTGGCTTCAGAAAAGTCATGAGAAAATGCATGTTAAGTGCCTCATTGCAACTATTATGCCTAAAAGAGGCCAAAATTTTTACCTTATAGTTGTCACTAAGAGATTAAAAACTTAAATGCAGCCTTGAGCATCTTATAAGCACAGAGGCATAGGATGCCTATGAAGTTTATTTTCTATTCCAAAATTCATGTGCAAGCTAAGCATAATCAAGATATCTAATGTAAACAATGAAGGTAGCTGTCCTTTCCAGATCAGATAGAGAAATGAGATAGAGACTTGATGGGAGGAGGTGAGGTCTCCGAAAGCTAATGTGGTAAACACCAGGGATGCTTTTAAAATACAAATCTTAACAGGTCCTTCTCCTTCTTATAGGTCTCCCACGGCTCCCTGTTGACTTCAGGATAAAACCCAAAATCTTTAGTAGGTCAGACAAGGCTCTCAGTAAACCTAGCTCCTGCATGCCTAGGCAACCTCATCTCACACCTTCTTCTGTAGTTTAAGTATTTCCAATTCTCTGTGATCACACCTGCATTCTCTCTGCCTAAATTTGATTTCCCTTCCCTCATCCCATTTTGCAGCTGCCCTAACTCCCACTCTTCCTTCTTTCAGCTCTGGAGGACTCTCTGTTTGCCTAACTCTGCTCTGCCTCCCAACACCCTGGCTGTGTGTATCACAGCACAGTTTAGCACACTGTACCGTACCTTTGTGATGTTTACCTCCCTGTACCCTACACAGACCTGGACTGGCTTTAGCATCCTGCCAGCCACTTTGCCCGACACAAAGCTAGCACTCAAATGTTTGTGGGGTATACAACTTCCTATACTCCCAAACTTTGTCTAGGTTTGGCTCTATTACCTTATATTAGAGACGACAAGAAGCCAGGCTGCTGGTGTTCATGGCCTAAGTGGCTGCTTGCCCATATTGATTAAGATTTGTCTTTAACCTGTAAGACTTGTAAGTTACATGGACACTTTTTTTTTGAGACAGAGTCTTGCTCCGTTGTCCAGGCTAGAGTGCTGTGGTATCAGCCTAGGTCACAGCAACCTCAAACTCCTGACCTCAAGCAATCCTCCCACCTCAGCCTCCCAGAGTGCTAGTATTACAGGCGTGAGCCACCGCGCCCAGCCACTTATTTAATTTGAATAATAGTCTCTTAATGCGATGCGCACTATCCGAGGGATGGACACGCTTGAAGCTCGGACTTGGGGGGGGGGGAAGTAGGGGGCAAGGGCAACATATGTAACCTAAACATCTGTACCCCCATAATATGCTGAAATAAAAAAAATAAAATAAAAAAATAGTCTCTTAAGAAATATTTAAGATGGTATGCCTAATTCTGTCATTTACAAAAAGGATAATTTCACTTGCCAATAATATGTGCCTTTACTATATCTAAATCAATTAGGAAAGTGAATAGTTTGATTTTTTTAGAAGACCAATCTCATAAAATGCCCAATTTGCATTAGCTTTCAACATTTCATAACTTGTAAATGGTCAAAATTGGATAAGTCACAGAAATACATGTAAGAAATGTTTATGGCATGCTTCTTTCCATGCTGTATGATGCGTATTATTGACATTTCAAGTTATTTCTCAGTTTAACATGCTACTATATTTACAATAACTCTAAATTTATTTGTTTAGTAAATAGCATCCTTCCATATCCTAAACTGATATGCGCAAGTAGCACATCATGGAAAATAAGCAATTTTTTAAAATTAGAAAAAAATCTACTTTTCAACTTGACTAGAAATTATTTGAGGACAGGGGCTTTCTTTTAGGTACATTCTAATGTGTAGCATGGCTCCTATTACAGGATGGATTGTGTCCTCCCTCCCAAAAAAACATGTTGAAATCCTAACCCCAATACATCAGAATGTAACATTATTTGGAAATTTGGTCTTTGCAGATGTAATCAGTTAAGATGAAGTCATACTGGAGCAGGGTGGGCCATCAATTCAATATGACTGGTGTCTTTATAAGATGATGGCCATGTGAAGACACAGAGACATAGGGAGAAACCGTGTGAAGACAGAGGCAGAGATTAGAGTGGTACCTCTATAAGGAATGCCAAGGATTGCAGCTGTCATCAGAAGCTAGGAGAGAGGCATGGAACAGATTCTCCCTCAGAGCCTTCGGAAGGAATCAACACTGATGACACCCTAATTTTAGACTTGTAGCCTACAGAACTATGAAACAATGAATTTCTGTTTTAAGCCACCCGGGTTGTGGCTGCTTTGTTAGAGAAGCCCTAGGAAATTGATACAGTATTTAATAATATGTTCATATTGAATAGAATTGCTGTTACTTCATAGGAAGAAAAGGTAGGTACAATGCATTGATCCTGCTTTTTAAATTGCTTTTAGAAATCTGACGATGTGTACTGAGAACCATAAAAATGACCATACTTGTTGACAAAGTAATTCCACTTCTGGAACACTATCATAAGGAAATAATCCCTAATTTGTAAAATGATTTATCTGCAAAGATAAGCATTACTATAACTTAGGTTGTTTAGAATTTGTTGCTAATATACCCATCTAACAATGGAGTATTATTTAAGTAAATCACATTATAATTACTGGAATGTAATATAAATAATAAGAGATTTAAAAATTATATAAGATGAAAAATGCTTATTAGGTATTATATGGAAAACACAGAATACCAAAATTCTATATGGAGTATGATGTAGGAAAATATACATAGAAAAAAAAGAGAGACAAAGGCAAAATGGCAAAACATTCGTTGGAGTAGAATTATGCTCAGTGGGTCAGAACTCCCTTATTGGCTCTCGGATCTCACCTTCTAGTACCACTATCTCCCGTCACCTCAAACCTCCCCAAGCACAGCCAATTCTTTCTTGGCAATGCCTCTCAGTATTAGCCCAGGACTGCATTACCTTACACAGATTTTACGAAAAGATTCCTATCTGGCCTGACCGCAGCCTCATCCAACTATCATATCTACCATCAGAAGAAGACAGCAATTCTACTGCCAAATATATCTACTGTGTTAATCTATTAATTTATATTTTATGAACTTTTATGTATGTGGTATATTTTTTAATAAAAAGGGCTAGTTTTTTTTTTAAGTTACTGTGGTTTCGCATCTTGTTTTGTTATGATAAGGATTCATGGTTCTCTGCTGATTTGGCCCTACTACATTATATCTCTAAATGTAATGCTTCATCAGGATAGCTGGGTGCCTGTCTGTAGCAATGGAGTTAGCACAAGCTTTTCTGCCCCTCATTTACAATGTCTGCCAGCTCCTGCGTGTCTACCAATGCAAACTCCTTAACATCCTGTAAAACCTGGCTTAAAAATTCCCAGCATCATGAAATTCACCCCATCTGTGCTACCTTAATTTACATTGTTTATATTATTCTACAAATATTTATCAAGCAATTATTGGCTGTAAGGCCTGAAGATTTAATGTCCTAAGTTGTTTACAATCTTCTTATGGAAAGCAAACACAAAGATGATAATCAATAGTAGAAAATGGCATATGATAATGATAAACGAGTGTTCAGGGGTGGGGAGGAGAGAGAGTAACGACGAGGAGATGGAAGTGGGTGAGACCGACAAAGGCTAGGAGAGACCAGGTAAAAGCTGAATCTTCTGAGATGTCATGACTGACAGGTGACATGAGACAGGACTGTTGAGTTTTGCATGCTGGTGACTAGGATAATGGTGGGGCTCCTGATAGACATGACCTTCTAGAGGTGCTTTGGGGGAAAGCAGGGCAAGTCCAAATGGAATATTACCATGTGCACTGAGAGATGTTACACGAAAACTAAAGAAGACACCTAGAATGCAACAGAATATTAAGCCAGATAAGTAGAGGTGATAGAGGAAGCAACAAAGTTCTATGAATTTATTTTTCTTTTTTCTTTTAGGAGCCTAAACTAATACAAAGACACACAAAGAAAAGAGAGACTGGCCAATGATGCCTGAATGAGTCCTGTGCACAGGACTTCAGGAAAATAAGGACGGCAAAAGGAACTCCAGGCAAGGTAGTATAGCGCAGTGGTTAACAGCTGCAGCGCTGAAGCCGGAGCCCCAGAGCTGGAATCTCCTGTTGCCTCCAATGGGTGTGGCCTTGGGCAAGTTACTTAACCTCTCTGTGCCTCAGTTCCCTTCTCATTAAAATAAGAATAATATTAATATTTACATCACAGGATCGTTGTGAAGACTGAAAGAGTTAACACGAGTACTTAGATCAGTGCCGGGCGCAAAAACATTGATAAATGTCTGCCATGGGCGGGGGAATTTTATTTAGCCCCAGGTGACCTTGGGGAGACCAATTTCTGATCAGTAGTACGAGCAGAAGCTACGAAATAAGTGAATTAATAAGCAAGTGTGCGGTAAGAAGGCCGGGACAGACACAAAGTATTGATAACTCAGGGCAGTTAAGCAATAAAAGCGAGGAGTGAAATAAAGGATAACCTGGGAGCGCAGGGTTAAGCGAAAATGCTTTCCAAAGGAATATAGCAGCAAGAGGGGAAAGACCAGTAAGGGAGGGACTCGGGTCGCTGAAACTATTCTTCAGCCAGTTTGGGACCTGTCTGCCCAACCGCGCTGGGAGCTGGGTAGGAGCAAAGACCGGATCCTTCCTGTCCGGAGTTCCCCAGGGAGCGCCCAGAGCGCTCTCTCCCTCGCATCCGGTGAAGTTTGCATCAGCGCTGACTGATTAGGAGGGAGCCCCGTGTCCCAGCGAATGATACTTTGGACGACAGAACACAGGCTTCCCTATTTCCATCTCAGGTATGACCTGTTCCACGGCTCTGTACTCATCACCCTCCTCAGCTGCCAGCAGCAGCCGCCGGGACAGGATGCGGCTCGGGGAGCCAACAGAGACAGCGCCCCGAGTTCACTCCGGCCGCGAGAACACGGCGCCCAAGACGGGAAGGAAGGAAACAGGACGAAAGGGCTCGGGACTCTGAGGACATGGCCAGCGAGGCAGGTCCCGGCGCTGGGAAAACGACCTCAGCGTCCAAGGTCGAGCAGGTCCTTCTCTCTCCCGCTCCCACCGGCGAGCACCTGCCCCTCCCGCCCGGCACCGCGGGGACCCGCCGCCCAGGCTCCGCACGCCGCGCGCTCGCCGCCCGCGACCTTCCCTCGGGGATGCTGGGGCGCCGGGGGCTCCCCGGGAAGGCAGGTGGCGCGGCTGCCCCGCGCTCCAGCGGAGGACGGCCTTCGCCCTCCGCACGCGCAGGCTTGGGGACAGAACTTCCGAAGAGCCTCCCCGGAGCCCAGGGAGGGCCTGGCCAGGCTCCGCGAGGCCACCGCACCCGGCTCCCACTGCCCGCGCGCCGCGCCCAAGTGCCTCCGTCCGGCCACTCCCGGCGCCTTTCCTCTCGGCTCTCTCCCCTCCCCCTTCTCCTCTGCGCGCCCCGGAAAAGTTTGGCCCGGCCCAGCCGCCGGCCGGGAGCCCCGCACTCACCGCGCGGGGAGCGGAGCCGAAGCGCGGGGCGCGCGCAGAGCGAGGGTGGCGGCGCGAGCGCGGAGCTCCTCACAGCGGCCCCTGCCGTCCTGGCCGCCGACTGAGCCGCAAGGGCGAGGAGGCCGCCGGGTGTCACCTGCCCGCTCTCCCACCCTGCCCCGTGACGCGGCGCAGCGCCGCCCCCTGCCCGCCCGCCGCGGCCAGGTACCCGGCGAGGGGCGGGAGGGGCGGCGGCTCCGGGCGCCTCACCTCGCCGAGCGCCCCGCCACTCGCACCGGCCCGGGACCCGCGACTACCGGGCGCCCTGCGATGTCGGTTCTGGTCCTCGTACTGCATGCCTTTCAGAGCACAGATGCCGTCATCTCGAGGCTTAATATAAATGATGTGAAAATGATCGTCAGGCATGACTCATTAGGGGATGAGTTGCAGGAAAATCTGAAACGAGGAAAACCTGGCTGAGGGAAAGGCTGGAGGAGGAGAAGGAGAAAAAAGGGAGTCCCGGCTCCCGAAGGGATATTCGGAGGGTTAATTCACATCTAAAATGGAGGCCGGCCCGACGACGGCCCTGAGAGAAGCAGCCCGATGTGGGTCAGCTCGACCCCCTGCTTATCAAGCAGGGAGAATTGCTGCAAACGGTGGGGGCCGGGGGCTGATTGGTGGGGGCTTTTGCAGCAATGAAGAGCAGATTGTATATAATCCAAATTAACTCTTTTGCCTGATAACAGCAGCTGCTCCAAGAACAAAGTCAAGCAAACTCATTTCTCCTCATCTACTGTTGGATGGGGAAGTGGGGTGGGGATGAATGTTAGCGTGTGCACCTGCGCTCAATTTTTTGTTTAACTTACCTGGCCTTGTGTCTGGTAACTATCCTTTTAACCGCCAGGAGATTTGGAATCATGACATTAATAGCTTTCCCAGCAAAACAGGAGTCTAGAGAAGTTACTTGCTTATAAGGCAAAACCGAGGGTTAGGGTTGAGCTGTCTTCTAGAAACCTAAAAAATAACCTAGGAGGTTGCGGTCCTGACCCAAGCACCCCACAAATGTGGGCTGTGTGTTTGTCTGTGAGTTCTCAGCATGGAATCAGGATTTTTTTTTTTTTTTTTTTTTTGAAGAGGGCAACCAGGCAGGATTAGTAGGGAGAAGAACAATCTGGTCAGAAGCATATTTTCCTCACATGTAGGGTTTGCCTTCTACAGCTAACCCTACTACATTGAACAAGAGGTTTTAATGTTTTATGTGAAACTTCTGAGAGTGCCCATTTAGTAGCCATTGAAAGGAAAACAAAAAAACATGAAAGCTCAAATTTAAGAGAATCTCGAAGTCAAGGAAACTAAAAATTTCTTCTTCCTTTTAGATAAACTTCGTTTTCATATGAAAAAACATTTAGTAAATTTGGGAAATCCTTTGGGAATTGGAGGCAACTGCTTAATGATATTTGCCTTTGAGTCTGTCACTGTCTACCTATTTATTATAGATATGTCTATGAAATTTTAAATATGCAGAAGGTCAAACAGATTCATTTATTTAACAGATATTTGAATGCTGCTCAAATATTCCAGGCCCTGAAGATTCAACAGACAGCCAAACAAACAACAAAATCCCTGTTCTCAGGGACTATACATTTATTCTAGTTGGGATGACAGGTAATAAATGAATAAACAAGTAAAAATATATAGTGTTCAGGTTGTCATAAGTGCTATGAAGAAAAACTAAAGAAGGGAAGGGAAGAACTTTCGGAGGTGTGGAATTACAATGTGAAAGTGGTTAGGAAGGCCTCAATGAAAGGATGCTTTTGAGCCAAGATTTTAAAGAGGTGAGGTGTCAAGCTTGTCTATCTGGCAACAGTATTCCAGTCCATGGGAACAGCAAGGCTAAAGGCCCTGGGGACTTGGCCTGGGATGTTCACATTCGTAGGACAGTAATAAATGATGTCAAAGAGTTAAGGAAGCAGTTTGGGTAGAGGAGTGACATTATCTAACTGAAATTTTAAAAGGAGTATTCTGGCAACTTTTTTGAGAATAGAGCATGGGGTGGGGATAGGGAGAGAAAGGACAGAAATAAGAAGATGATTTTGCTCTTGCAAAATCCAGGTGAGAGAAAAAGATGGCTTGGACCAGGTTGGTAGTAGTGAAAGGTGATAAGACTTTTAAAATACATTTGAAGATAATATTAACAGGACTTCCTGAGGATTTGATATGGAGCCAAGAATGACTCCAGGGTGTTTGCCTTGGATAACTGAGAGAATTGCCATCTAGTAAGAAAAAGAAGACTGAGAGAAAACAAGTTGGAAGGGGGCGTGTCAGGAGTTGTTTGGGGGCACTGATTTAATTTGACATGCTTGTTAGATATCCACGTGGGAATGTTAAGTGGCAGCTGGTTATACATATTTGGAGTTCAAGAGAGAGGGGTATCTGGCCTGATAATATAAATTTGGGAATAATCAGTTTCCTGATAGTATTTATTTATTTATTTATTTATGTTAGAGACAGGGTCTCACTCTGTTGCCCAGGCTGGAGTGCAGTGACTCAATCATAGTTCAATATAAGCTTGAACTCCTGTGCTCAAGGGATCCTGCCACCCCAGCCTCCAGAGTAGCTAGGACTACATACGTGCACCATCCCTCCCGCCTGGCTCCTTTCTTATTTTATTTTATTTTTTTGTGGAGACAGGGTCTTGCTATGTTACTCAGGCTGGTCTTAGACTCCTGGGCTCCAGTGATCCTCCTGCCCCGACCTCCCAAAGTGCTGGGATTACAGGTGTGAGCAACTGTGCCCAGCTTCCAGGTGATACTTAAAGGCATGAGAATGGCTAAGAGCATCAAGAGTGAGAATAGAGAAGAGATTTGAGAACTGAGTTCCGGGGCATTCCGGTATTATTTGATCATAACCGGGGAAATGAGGAGGAATAGTCAATGAGGCTGGAGTAAAATCAGGAGGGTGATATGTCCTGAAAGGCAAGTGTGTTAGTCATTATTGCCACAATAAGGCTGCGTAGCAAATCACTCCAAAGCTCAGTAGCTTAGAGAGGTATTTGTTCTCATGCCCACGCATCTGCTAGTTGGTTGCAGTTCAGATGACCTAGGCTGTGCTCAGCTGAGTGACTCTGCTTTAGGTTGTAGGTTGAGTTTCTCTGTTCCTTGTGTGTTTATATGCTGGAGACCAGGTTGAAGAGGCAGCAGCCACTGTGGAGAAGATCTTCTTACATGGGGGTGCAAAAGCCAATATAAATCCTATGAGCACATTTTAAAAAGGCCTCTGCTCACATCAAGTTGGCTAATATTCCATTGGCTAGAGTATGTCACATAGCCAAATCCCACATCACGGGACAGGGAACCTGATTTAACCCATAGCGGAAGAGTGAGGAGAATGAATGTTTTTCTGAACAATAATCTAAACTCTTATTACGAGAAGAGAAGAAAATGTTATAAGGTAGAGGAAGTGATTGCCTATGTCAAATGTGTCACAAGCTAAAAACTAGAAATTGACCATCCATTTAGCAATATGGAAATCATTAGTTGACCTTGACAAGAGTAGTTTTGGCAGAATGGAAGGGGCAAAAACCTGACTGGAGTGAGTTAATATTTTCTAAATTTGCCTCATTGTTTTTTAAAAAAAGAAATAAATATCAAAAGATCATATGTATCCTATAAAGATATACAATTATTATATACCTATAAGAATTAAAAATAAATATATATTTAAAAACATATAAAATGTTACAGCTAAAGCTCCATCCTACCCTAATCCCTTTAATTCTCTTAAAGTTATCCTGAAGTAGCTATGTATCATTTCTATTCATGTTTTTATACTTTTATTACATATATATCTGTCTCAGTATATACTGTAAATATATACCCAGTATATACTTTTGTATCTGGTTAAATTTTATGTAAGTGGTATTATACTGTATGTATTCTGCAACTTTGTTCTTCAGTCAGCATTTTTTATGTGTATTCATGTTGATACATGTAGTTCTTGTTCATTCATTTAATTACTATGTAGCATTCTATTATATGACCAAACTATTTATTTTTCCATTTGCCTGCTAATGAACAAAATTGGATTATTTCTAATTTTTCCCTTAGGGAGATAATGAATATAGTAGTAAATATTTTCTTGTACACATGTAGAAAAATTTCTAGGGTTTATACTTAGAAATGGAATTGTTGGTCATGGAATAGATCATTCTGTTTTGTGAACATTTGTCACTTTTTGGCTGCCCTGTACCTGAACCCTTTCTATATTTGAGGGAAGTTCCTATTTGTAAGACTGGTGGATGGCAGAGCTCACCTTCCATTATAAAAGCTGAAAATACATGACACTCACTTTGCCAGCCCTTTGGGCAGCTTGAACACAAGGTTGTGACTGAGACTGGGCCAGGCAAACACCCTCCCTGCTCCCCCACCCTCACTTCTCCCCCAGGACTCTGAAGTTCAAGCTAGTGACACAAAGAAGTTGTGTTTGCCAGTGGCAGGGATGGCATAAATCTAGCTCTGGTTTGTTAGCACAGCCTCCCTTTGTTCCTACCTTTTCCAAGCCTTTTATCCAGCCTTTGTAGAGATTCTGTAATCTTCTCAATATTCTTTAAATAA
This sequence comes from Indri indri, assembly GCA_004363605.1. Classification (NCBI taxonomy): domain Eukaryota; kingdom Metazoa; phylum Chordata; class Mammalia; order Primates; family Indriidae; genus Indri; species Indri indri. The sequence goes on along the minus strand of RJWJ010019666.1, from coordinate 1,069 downwards.
TTACCTTTTCTGTTTAAATTAGCCAGAGTTTTTTTTGTTTTGTTTTGTTTTTTTTGTTTTTTTTGTTTTTTTTGAGACAGTCTTGTTCTGTTGCCCAGGCTAGAGTGCCATGGTGTCAGCCTAGCTTACAGCAACCTCAAACTCTTGGGCTCAAGGGATCCTCCTGCCTCAGTCTCCCAAGTAGCTGGGACTACAGATGCACGCTAATTTTTCTATTTTTAGTAGACACAGGGTCTCGCTCTTGCTTTTGCTTAGGTTGGTCTTGAACTCTTGACCTCAGACAATCCTCCCACCTCGGCCTCCCAGAGTGCTAGGATTACAGGCATGAACCACTGCGCCCAGCCCAGAGTTTGTTCCTATTGCTTGTAGGTGAGGACTCTGTCTTAGCTTGGGCTGCTAGAATACCGTAGACTGGTGGCTTAAACAATAGACATTTATTTTCACACAGTTCTGGATGCTAGAAGTCCAAGGTCATGGTGCCAGCATGATTGGGTTCTGGGTGAAGAGCCTCTTCCTGGTTTGCGGATGGCCACCTTCTCAAATATGTGCTCATGCGGCCTTTCCTTGGCAAGAGATTGCGCTCTACCTCTTATAAGGGCATTAATCTCATCACAAGGTTCCTATGACCTCATAAACCTAATTACCTCCCAAAAGCCCCATCTGTAAATACCATCACATTGTTAGGGCTTCAGATATGAATTTGGGGAGGGGGATACACGGACATTGAGTCCATAACACTGACTGACTTACATTCCTAATTGGTACTAACTCACACTCCCACCACAATGTAAAATCATTCCCATTTCCCTAAATCCTTGCCAACCTTTCGTGTCTTCAAATACCTTCGTTCCATCCTCACTCCCTCCCTCACTTCCTTCTTTCCTTCCTTCCTTCCTCTCTCTTTCCTTCCCTCCCTTTCTTTTCTTTTCTTTCTTTCTTTCATGAAAAGCTATGGTAGGTGTTTGATTCGAATTGCCTTAAAGTTATTTAGGGATAATTTGTCATCTTTATGATATTGAAGTGACCCATCCATGAACGTATTATTTCTCCATTTGTGTAAATCTCTGTC
>RJWJ010019665.1:0-30005 GCA_004363605.1 Indri indri | reverse complement strand
AGTGGAGTGTTTAGAGCTCCTTTTCTGGCACTCATAAAATGATGCTAATGCTACTCTTCGCTTTCCTGTCTGTATCTTTCCTGCCCTTAGGCTTTCCAGTGAGCCTGATGGAGAACAAGAGAGAAGAAGGCGTGTCCTGGCAACCATTGCCAGGAAACAGATTTCTCTGAAGCTATAAATTAGAAAGATAACCCACTTACCGGAGGTGGGTTCATATGCAATGCTGAAAAATCTGTCAGTGTGGAGAATATTGCTACCTTTGGGTTCAGGTTTTTTTTTAATCACTTATGTTTTATAATTACAAAGAAGTATAAAGAAGAAAAAATACGGCTCATAATCCTATCACTATGTAATCGCTGCTAATTTTTTTTCATATAAATGTTTTCTTATATAAGAATAGTAAATGTACGTACTAATACAAAAATCAAACAGAAACATACAAAACAGAAAGTAAAAGTCTGCTTACATATGCTTCCTGCTTTCAAAAACTTCTATACATACATATATATACACATGTGTTCTTTTCTAATTATTTACATAAAATAGACAATGCCATGTACATTTTTTTAATCTTGTATCTGGATTTTTCACTTTTTGGAAGTCTGCATCAATATTTTAATTCTACTTTATGGCTGTGTCATATTTTATTAAACCAACATCCTTTGCAAATGTATTGATGGATATTATTTTCGATTAATGATTAAAGGACTTCAACATTTTAGAATTAATATCGGGATCAAAAATGAGATCACCTCAATTATCATCCATTAATTTATTCACCTATGTAACAAGAGTTTATTGAGCACCTAGTATATAGCAGACATTTTGTTAGGTTCCAGGAATGTAAGTAGGGTAACTGTCCTTGAGTCAAATGGGTCACAGTCTAAATGGAGGAAGTGGTTGGTAAATCAATAATTAACTGTCACTGCTGAGAGATGGATAACAAAGTATGCTGTAGCCACAGAGATTAGATGACCAGCATAACCCTAAAATTAAGGGGTTAGTGAGGAGAAATTCTCAGAGCAAGCCCCATGTGAGAAGACTTGGAGACATGAAACAGCACAGTGTATTCAGGAGCTGCAAGAATTTTGGGGTGGTCAGAGTGCAAGTTACATGAGGGAATAGTGGAAGGACCTCAAGCTAGAGACAGAGGCTGGGGTCAAAGCCATACCACAAACCTTATCCTAAAAGTCACTGGAAGTCATTGAGGTTTAAAGAACTGAGGGGAGAAAAGAATTTGGGAGTGACATGATCATTTTTATATAATTTAAGAAAAAAAGAGCACAGCTAAAAGATAAAAACAGAAAAACATCTGGCTACAAATCAGTTCTCAGCATAGAGAAAGAGAATAAGAGCTAGATAAGAAAGAGAAACAGACTTCAAATGAAAAGTGAGTATGGCAGGAAACTGAAAGTATGAACAGGATACCAAATTACTAATGGGTAGTTAAGAAAGGTAAGTGAAATTTTTGATATGATATTCTAACAAATCATTTTGATAAATTTTATTTCTTAATAAGTATATTTTTCATAACATCCATCAGGTAAGATTGCCGTTAGCAAGTAAAACTAGGATCCCTTTGAGTGGTGTACTGGAGCCAGCTAAACTGATGGGAATATTTACACCATGGAAATTGGCCAACACAGAAATCAGGTTTTGTTTTTGCTTTTGTTTTTCCCCAGAGTGCCTGCTGTCAGCACATCATTGATCCCTCCCTAAGTGAAGGAACTAGGAATCATTGAAAATATTTACAATTTAATTCCTTCCAGAGACACCAGGCTGTTCCTATGCCTCCTCCCAATTCCTTCATAAAACCTATTTCATTGTCAAGATTATCAGCATTTCAAAAAATGCACTGTGAAACACATCATTACATCTGTAGAGATTTTTAAAAAAATGAAAAAGCATAAGCATAAAGGCAGGTCCTCTGACCCTAGTGCCCAGCCCTGGCGAAGACCAAGAAGCTGATGACTGGTGATGGTGGCAACTCTCCATTTTAAGAGCCTCTTTCCCACAGGTGAGAGGGACCCATCGCAGACCTGCAGTAATTCTGATGACTCACTGGAAAACAGTCCAGCTTGTTTGGCCAGTTCTTGGGTTATTTGAGTCATTAATAGCTTTGGAGCTGCTGAAGTCTCCTCTGATCACCCGATGTTTCATTTCTTCTGTGACAGTCAAAGAGAGGTATTTATTTTCCTGCTACCATTTTGGTATCATTTTATGTTTTCTCTTTCCATAAATTGCGTGCTAAAGCCAAGTTCATGGGACTGGATCTGTCTTGTTTTGTTTTGTTTTTTTAAGTGTCCGTGATCATGCTAGAGATACACTCACAGCCAGTGAGTCCCAGAGCCAAAGGAAAACAACAGGCCTTTGACTGGGCTGTGCCTACAGCAGCACAGGAGGCCACGGCAGCAGGGGAGGCAGCCTGGCAGCACCACCTCCTTTCATTCCCCGAGGTGGGTGGAAGGCAGTGTGTGGGTTGGAATTGGGGAACTGAGTTGACTAGCCCAAGGCTGGTTGGGAGCCTGCAGTTCAGGGAGAGATCATTGTTTTATTGGCTCTGTTTTGGTTTTGTTTTTTTTTTAAAGGTGATCATCTTACATTGTCTCAGCAGGACTGGAAATTTCACATGATTTTCAAAGTGCATGAGATGCTAGACAGATCCCTGGATGTGAGCAGGAAGTGAGAGGAGGAATTGGGAGAGAGCAGAGGCAGATCCCCACTCTCACCAAAGTACAACACCAGGAGCTACTGATGGGCACAGAAGAGTGAGTCAGACCTAGCTTTAGTGATGGTATCCCGGATACTCCAGTGTGCAGTTTCCTTATTAATATATCACTAAACACCAGCTATAATGATTTCTCCATCCCCTTCCTGTCAATGGCCGCTCAACTGAACCCTTCTCAGAAACATAATCTTCGCTTCAGGAGAGGTTATGTGAGTACAGCTCAGGTTTATGGAAACACCTTGCTGGCTTCTTTCCTGCAAAGGGGGTGGCGAAAGGAGATGTTAGCACCAGTCAGCTTTTTCTTATCAAGTCACTTCATTATTGCTATGGCAACCACACACCTTCGTTTGTCCTGGACCGAGAGGTTTCTGGGACACAGGGCTTTTATTGTCAAAATTAGGGAAGCTCTTGGCAAACTAAAATGAGTTGGTTACCCTAATTATAGCAGTATTTGATTGGGGGCCAAATGAGTAAGAGAGACAATAAAAGACTGTTGAAGTTTGGAATCAGTAAAATCATAGTAGCTTGGAGATTTAGACAGTGCTCTGTATTTAACAATGCACTTTCACACACACTATCTCTTTTTAATCTTAATAACAAATTAAAGAAGGCAGAGGAGGTATTACTGTCATTTTATGTTGATGAAAAAATTGAGCCACAAAGATTAAGTGACTTGCTCAATGTCACAGAGCTGGTTAGTGACAAGAGACTCGGGTGTTGCCTCCAACTCTCTTTGGAGTGAGCTAGGATATGATTGAATAGCTGAAGTCCAGTGTTCTTTCCACTGTACCATGTTGTTTCTCTAGTTACAGGCAGAATGGAATTACTCTTTCTCTCACTACTTAGCTTTTTTGGGGAGGGGGGGTCACCACACTCTTTTGTAGAGTGACAGTCTTGCCATGAAGAAGAATTAAATGAGAATTAATAACCATTATCCTCCCAACCAAAAATCACCAAGAAGCACAGATGCTAAGACATTAGTCATGATCTCCACCCAAAGGTAAGATAAAATGCCATTGTCCAGGATTGCATTCAAATGACCTGTGATATGGTTTCCTAGTGAAGGGAAGAAGTGAAGGCAACATGAGTCTAGCAGAGAATGCTGAGGGGAGAAGCTCAGAGGGTAAGGAGACTAGGAAAGCCTTGCATCTTACGGCAATGTGGCAGGCCCAGAAGGAAACAGCCTCAAGGCCTAGAAATGTGGAGAAGAACGCAGGGTTCTAGGATGAGAAACATGACTCAGCATTTATCTCTTCCTATAAAACATACCAGTGTGTTAAGGCAGCATTTGAAATTTTACTCTAATACCAGTGACAGTATCTAAATTCTGATCATGATATGCATAACTTGATATGGGGTAAAATGGAAATCCTTTCTAAAATTAGAGATGTTACAACCAAACCCAAACCTATCATTTCTGTATTCAGTGACACTCACAAAAGCATGAATATCTTTGGGGAAAAATCATGAATCTACAGTTTCTCTGGCCAGTTCCCATTTTTAGAATTTCAAGCAGCATTTGATTGATGATAATAGCTCAGATTTTCAAGCTTAAATTCAAAGTTGGTATACTGTTTTTTAAAGCAGGAAAACCTATTTGCCACAAAATGACATAATCATAATCTGCATCATAAAAGAAATGGCTTTGTGCTGGTGGGAAAAAGTAGTCTCTGAGACATAGTAGAAGCAAAATGGTATGTTAGCATGCATGGTATGGAGAAAAGAGCTACGGTTTTGCCATCAGGCAGATTCAAGTTCCAATCCCACTTGTGTTGGTACATGACCTTGGGTGTTAAGCCTTAATTTTTCATCTGTAAAATGAGAATAATAAAATGTACACTCCTTCAATGGGATAATGTATACCGAGAGCCCAGCACAGAGCCTGGTGTGCAGCACTCATTCGATGTCATTCCCTGTCTCTTTTGTCTCTTGCATGGCGTTGCCCCGTACGTTACCTTGGTCTCCCTCTTTCCCCAAGTCTGGATGTAGAAATGTAGTCTCCTTGGCTCCCTCTGCCTCGGTTCCTGAGGACAGCACATGGAACAGGGAACACAAGAAAGTTTCAAAGATTTAAAAGCATGGTTTCCCGCCTAGAGTCCCTGACACATCTGAGATGCTAGGTAGTAAGCTCCTTCCACTACTCACCAACACCTCTCAGACACCAGGATTAAGCCATAATATTATTTGTTTCACAAACTGTGATATTTAAATGCTTTGGGACCCTTTCTTCCTTTGTATAAAAATAATGACATACCCAGGCACACTAAGGGGTGCATGGAATAGTTGGCAATTCGAGTCTCCTGGCCCTCAGTAGTTGTAAGTAGGTGCCCTTCGGGAGACTTAGAGCCAAATGGATGGTGGTTCCAAAAGGAATCATGGTCTGTGTGTTTTTTTTCAAATGAGTTGATAAAGAATTTCTTTTCCAAATGGTTAACATGCTGTTGAATATTAATGAGAAACTCATTTCTGTATTTGATCTTTCTGGCAACGTTCTCTTAATTTCTCTCACAAGCTATCTTCACAGGTAAAAAAAACAAAAACAAAAACAGGACACATGTGTAAGATAAAACTCTGCAAAAGAATAGTTTTAATTTTATTCACCATTTTGAATCTCTATGAAAATTAAATAAGCTGATGAGAGCAAATGTAGTCAGAATAATGACTTGATGAGCAGGCCAGGTGTAAAATCTGGATACTGATGGACCATATTGATGTACTCAATTATGTTTTTAAAGGTGAAAATCAATTATGCTTCCTGGTATCATCTTACTCCATTCATGCTGCTATAATAAAATACCTTCGGCTGGGTATTAAAAACAACAGAAATTTATGTCTCCCAGTTCTGGAGTCTGGAAGTCCAAGATCAAGCACCAGCAGAGTCGGTGTCCACTGAGGGCTTGCTCCCTGCTCACAGACGAGGCCGTCTTGCTGTGTCCTCACACGGCAGAGGGTGAACTCTGCACCTCTTTGATAAAGTCACTGATCGCATTCGTGAGAGCTCTGCCCTCATGACTTAATCACCTGCTAAAGGCCCCACCTCTTGCTACTAGTACATTGGTGATTCAGTTTCAGTTTCTAAATTTTGAGGGGACACATTCAGACTATAGCAGGTATTAAATGTTTTGAACTGGAATTAAGTTTTTTTCACCTTTGTGAACATAGTGACACTTCCATTCTACAATAATTTTGGATGAAACAGAGAGTGGGTTTTAGCCACACCTTCTCTTAAGCCCTTTATCTTGGCATCTCTTCATTTTCCTTTCATTCCGCACCTAAATCCCGCCTCTGTTCCTAACAATTTTTAAAAAATCTTTTTCTAGTGAACTCATTAGCATTCTGGTAATGTTCTTAAAGACCCGATTAAAGAACAGTATAGAGATTTTAATAATTATACTATGAAGAATCTCGTAAGACCGGAAATACACATTTCTCATGCCTTTGAAATCTTTTTCCCCCAGGTTTTAAACCTATCATGTGTTACATAAAACAAAGCAAAAACCCTTAATTACATTTAAATAAATTTTTAAAAAAATAAAATGGTGAGTACTTGATTGACTTTTTGTTACTACTTTTGATTTTGCACACTTCGAATAAAGGAATATGTGTAACAAATATTACTATACTTGCACCCGGAATAGTTGGAGCAATCCACCCTGTTCCACAAATACGAATGATATGTATGAGTTGTCTTGCCATGACAAAATATTTTTTTCGTTATCAAAACCATTGTGCACTTTACTATTTACAAACATCTAAGGCAACTGCAGATTAGCAGGTTAATAATCTTCAGTCTGCCATTGCTCTCCAACATAAACTCTAGCTCTTGTCTAAGATTTATTAAAATTGGCCATTTTGTCTTCGTGAATTAGCTCATATTCACATGCTGAAATCTCAGTTCGTATCTGCGGTTGGCAAGGAAGATGGCAACATTGAGCTGTGCTGTTAAAAGGTAGATAACCTATTAAAATAAGGAATAAGCAAAGGGATCCAAAAAAGATGAAACTTCCTGCTCTTTCTGAAATCCATATGTTTTCTTAATATGATTCAGCCTTGTTTTTGTGGTTGCAACGTGTTTTGCAGTTATAAATTTGGGCTCAATAACTGTATTTAGTTCAGAAAAGCCAACCGTATGTAGTTAATTGTTGGACTGTTTACAGCAGTCTCATTTCTAACTGGAAAAGGGCTCTGGAAAATGTTTTCAGCATCCAAAGAGAAAAAATTTTAATGTAGAGCATTTAAAATAAAACATTATTTGCCAGTATACCAATTATTTTGAAGTCTTTCCTATGCTGGAATTTGTGCATCACCATTAATGATAAGGGTATCTTAATCCTCCTCTTACATTATGGAAATTTCTAGTGGCCTTCAGTGTATCAATGTACATGTTTGCTAATGGTTGGCAGTTTACCCCAGCTAATGCATTTTGCATACATTTTGCATAGAACTGATCAATTATTTTGTTATTGCCTCTCCTTGTCTGTCTCTCCCACTGGGCTGTGAGCTCCTTGAGACCAGCAACTGTGGCTTTATCCTACTTACTTCTGCCTAACACAATCCCGCCATTGTTTGCATGCATTTTTCTTTAAATGTTCATTGGATTCTTGCTAGGTGTGAGGCAAGGTGCCAAGGCTTTTATGTGAGTTACTTTATATCCTCAGGACAACCTAATAGCATAGGCATATTATTGTCCTCATTTTTCAGGTAAGGAAATGAAGGTGTGATAACATAGATTACGGAAGGTGAGTGGCAGCCCCGGGCTTCAAAGCCAGGCAGCCTGATTTTAGAGGCTTTGCTCTTACTTCCGTGAATAGCGCTTTCCATGAGCATTCTGAGTGAAGGTAGATAAGAGGGAACAGTGGTAAGGATGGCCCTAAATGGATGCTTAGGTAGATAATAGAGTTCATTTTCTTAAATCTTGAAGCCGGATCTTTGAAAGTTGTTGATTGCTTAGCTCCAGTCTTCATTCTCCCAACCATTTTCTTATATTGCCTGTAATTTCTTTGAAATGCCTGTGTATCTACATCGTATGTGCATTTATACTGCCTAGAGGCAGTTGAATAAAATCTGAAATGCTCCAATCAGAAATCTGCACTCCAAGGGTAGTTAGTTAAAATTAGAAGGATCCCAGTAAGGTACCTACACTCTAGTAACAAACACTTCAAATATTACTATCATCTAAATATGTCCTCAGAGGATTGATTACACAATATAAGGATACCAGAAATTGTTATTTGGGGTGGGGCAGGGGGTGAAATAAGTTGTGTGCATAACAGATAGTTACATGGAAAGATTTGTATCGAAAACTCCCTCCCTTGCATGAATAAGGTATAGAGATCTGAGCAGCCCTGTAGCCAAATGCCTTTGATACAGTGTGCAGGTCTAGAACTCCAATCAGTCTTATGTCCCTTGCATAATGGAAGATTCTGTCACAAGATAATGTGTGTTGCATCTGTCTAGGGGAGCTATTTTCATGACAGGTGCTTGCCAGAACACCCGGAAAGGCAGAGAGCCATGTCTTCACCAAGTTTACAAGAACTGGTCGTAGGACTGTATTTTGTATCCATGTCAGAATCTGGTCTGAAACTTGGTAGTAGGAAGGTTGTGGAGGAGGGGACATAGAGTCCCCACCTTCTTCTGATTGTCCGAGACTACCGACAGTGGTACATTGTGAGTGGCCAAGGTGGCTTAGGACATTTCATAAAACCTAACTTTCTCCTTCTACCATCTGACATAATAAACCTTGGCACTATCTCTTGTATTTATGACTGTTTTGGCTAACATAATTAACTATTCAAAAAAATTCCATCGCATGATACCATTTACCTATTGTTGAAATTCTCTTACTTTGTACAAGGCCCACACCTTGTCTATGTATTAGGGAAATTTTTATGCATCTTACATAGAAATATGAACAGATGATATGAGACGTGCCCATAAGGGCCTAAAGAAAAAGTCTTGAGGCTCCAATATCCCATTAAATGATCCTACAACAAAACATGGTAAGACAACTGCAAATTCAAGCACCGAATGACAGAATTTCTAGGGATGCCAGCAGCCTCTCCTGGCTTCTTCCTTTCTGAAAACACAAATGACGTAGTAGTTAACAAAAGGGAAATTTAAGAAGCTAGAATTTTGGCTTCAGTTGGAGAAATCCACATCCAGAGGGTATTAGCAGAAGTGTTGCAATAGTACCTCTAAACTCACCTCTGCAAATGATTACCATTAAATCTCTGCTGACTGGGAGAAAAAAATCTATCATGCTAAGTAGTCACATAATAAAGACGATGAAACCAGAATTCCCTGTTTTTCTGCCATTGCTGTTATATCTGTTACTTGGCACAAGTATTTCTTTTTCTAAAGTTTTATTTTTATTTTTAATTGACATATAATAAGTGTACATATTAAGGGTACAATGTGATATTTCAATACCTGTGTACATTGTGTAATAGTCTAATCAGGGTAATTCACATATTTATAACCTGAAACATTTATTGTTTCTTTGTAGTAAGAACATTCAAAATTCTTCTAGCTATTTTGAAATATACAATAAATTACTGTTAACTATAGTCATTCTGCTGGCACAAATATTTCTGTAAGGTTATTTATAGTTGTATGATTATTTGTTTTTTATTTAGTTACTTAATCCAGAGATGTGGATTTTCAGTAAGAAATCAGAAATGCTTATGGCTAGTAGGGAAAAAATACTATAGATTTCCAAAGCAATAATTTTCAAATAAAAAAAATCCACTGTGGTCTAACCATTGAATATCTATTTGAGAAAGTCTTTAGAAATTTGTCTTTTCTTTTGATGGGAAAGGTTTTAGGGGAGTTTTCAGGCTAAATCTGCTTGGTTTTCACACTCAAGAACTCAGGGCCAGAAAAGACTCTGAGGTTTCTCCTTTTATCCCCTCCTTTCTAAGTTAAAGTGTAAAAGAGTTGAGAGGAATTGTCACTGACACCGTCCTTAAATATCTAGAGTGGGAGATCTCACATCATCCTTTTATACCTGTAGAGAATTCACATTACATCTCTGTTTTTAAGCTTTACTTTATTCCATTCAGTGTAAATTTTTAAGCTATGTTTCCATTAACTTGGACCTACTCTCTGACTTAAATTAGGTTGCATCAGGAAGAGTTTGCAAAGCATTCATATCTGAAGAGCTGTAGTACTTAGTATTTACCAAGTAAACGTAAACATTTTATGACAGTGATAAGGTATTTGATCCAACACATATTTATCAAATGCCTGGTAAGTACCAGGCAATCTGCCACACAAGGATTAATTTAACACGTCCCTACCTTTAAGGAGAACATCCTTGTTGGTCACCAGGACAAAGGCTAAAGCCTGAGATAAACTAATCCCACCAAGAGAAGTGAAGTGACTACATTTTAGCTAAAGAAATGTCAAACTCAGGGGTTACTCTGTGCCAGGGGACTTGTATCGCTTTATAAGTTTTCTCTTGTTCTGCTTGGCTAAGAGGAGAAAGAAGACTAAAAGTGTAGTGGCAATTAATTGAGAGTAGAGAATTGAAAGCAAAGAGATTGTTTTTTCAGGTCCATAATGTGCTCCAGGTTAGAACACTCTCCTAGGGGTGATAAAGCTTGTAGAAAAGAAACTTAGTGTCAACGTGCTTTCAAAAACCTGCCACAGTTGTTGCTAGCCACAGTTGGTGGGTGTGTTTGAGTTACAAGGAAACAAAACTAGGAATCAGGAATCCTAGCCCTGTGTTTCAGTTATTGTGTAACTTTTGCACCCGAAGAGATAACTCTTTACACCCGAGTTTTCCAATATGATAGCCACTGGCCACATGTGGCCATCTAATTTTAAATTGAAATTAATTAAAGTTAAATCAAATTAAAAATTTAGTTCCTCCATCACACTATCCTCATTTCAGTGGATGGTGCTCCATGGCCGGGTGGGGGCCTCCTGACTACCATATTGGGAGCACAGGTCCCAGTACATTTCTATCCTCACGGAGAGCTCTGCTGGACAGCCCTGTGTTACATCAGTCACTTCCCAGATGTCTTGATTTGAAGAACAAGGTGGCTCTGACCTGCCCACTGCTCATCTGTGTGTGTGAGTCTCATAATCGAGGGACTGGAACCAGTGTTTTCTTTTATGGTGGGCTCCAGGGGTTACCTATGAAAGGTAAGCAAGTAGAACATCGCCGAAAGCACCAGTGCTGCCGTTATTTCCCCCGCACCACAGTTCTGGAGGAGAAGACCAGCTTGTCTCACAACGGCCCAAGCAGTTACCTTTGTCTCCAAATCCCCAGCCAAAAGAAACCCTAAATCCTAAATCCACTCTCTCTGTGTCAAGGTGGCTCACAGCTCCAGCCCGATGGTCACTAAAGGTGCTACCCTGAGTGCTGCTTCCAGCGTCACTCACCACCTGTTTTTACAGCTCCAGGGATTGGACAAACCATTGGTGATTCCTCTTTGACATCAGAGAAATGGAAATTATTCGATTATTAGAACCACTGAAAGAATGGATATTGAAGATGTCCATAAACCCGGGTGACTGGGATGTATTCTGCAGAAGATTTGTGGTATTCTTTGTTCTCATTAAAATTCAGCCTTGTTTCAGTTCTCTGGTGACTCTGTCTGGCACCCTAGCAACGCTGCTCCTTGATCTGTTTTGGCAATCAAATACAGCTACATCTCCTCGGCACAGTCTGCCTGTGTGCCAAGTACAACAGGTGAAGCCTATAAGTAGTCCATTCACATCAGGCTTTTCCACCAAATATGTCTAGATTATGTTGGGTTTTATTACCAAACAATTTTCCCAAAAAACTAATGCCACCAAGTAAGTTAGTTTTCAGAGCTTGCTGGATTTGAGATTGTGTAGGAGGAAGTACAGACCAGCCGCCCCCTCCTATTTCTATAAACATTGCAGCGTCTCCTCCTCTAAGAAGCCTTCCCCACCTGCCTATGCTAGTCTCCTTAGCGAAACTTGTATTTTTCTTTTATAAGTTATCACAGTGCAAGTTCCTTGAAGGCAGGACATCTCTTTTTATTTCCTGCTATATCCCTATATCCCTGCAGCAAGTTTGGTGCTGGAAAAAAGAAGGCACTCAATAAATCCTTGGAAATGGATGCGAGTGATGGATGAGTGACTCCTGTCACAGCCTCCTAGCAGTGGCCTCTTCCCTCCAGTATCTCTCTACTCTGAGTTGTCAGTGGCGAGGACTGCTATGTTTACGGATATCTGTGTCCTCCAGTTCATGGGTGCACCGCTAGCCTACATTTCCCAGCCCCTCTTGTGGTTAGGTAGGCCATGTGACTGGCTTCTTTGCAGTGAAATATGGGCAGAAGACATGCATGTCCCCTCATGCCTGCCCCACAGACCCTCCACATGTCCTCCTCCTTCATCCCCCGGCCAGACACTGAGGCTCCGGTGAAGAACTCTGAGGCTGTAGAGGACAGCAGAGCCACAGATGGAAAGATGGCCCTGTAGGGCCATGTGTTCATTTGCTAGGGCTGCTGTGACAAAGTGCCACAAGCTGGGTGGCTTACACAACAGAGATCTCTTGCCTCTCAGTTCAAGAGGCTGCAAGTCTGAGATCAAGGCGTTGGTAGAGTTGGTTCCTTCTGAGGGCCATGAGGGAGGGATCTGTCCAGGCACCTTCATGCTCGCATGGTGTTCTCCCTGTGTGTGTGCCTGTGTCCAATTTTATCCTATTGGCTAAGGGCCCACCCTACTCCAGTATGACCTAATCTCGATTAACTACATCCACAACAGCCCTGTTTCTGAGTAAGGCCATGTTCTGAAGAACTGGGGCTTAGGACTTCAACATGTGATTTTTTTTTTCAACTCTTAACAGGCCATGTGGAAAGCTGCTTGCCAGAGAAGGCACCTGCACTAGACTTTCTGTAAGACTCTTTGTGTTAAGCCAGTGAGATTTCAGGGTTTTCTGCCACAGCAGCTAGTGTCTCTTACCAAAACGAAGACACCATCCTGTCACACTAACCTTGGCCTTGAGAATAACAACGATAATAATCTGCCTATATATTGTTTATTGACTTTTGGAAATATTTTTAGAAAGTCTTCAAATGATCCCTCAGCTTTCAGACTTGTAATCCTTTGTGGGCTTCAACATTTGGTGGCTCAGTGGGTGTGCTGTTGTTTGGAGAGGGTCACTGTCACTTTTGTGGTGGCAAAAAAAACAGGCCTTGAAGGTGGGGAACCTGGGCTTTAGTTCTGCCTCTGATCCTGAAAAGTGACCTTAAGGCAAATCATGCTTTTCTGTGAGCCATTGTTTATTCACTGGAAGGAAGAAAGCAAGACTTCCCTCCTGGGGTTATCGGGAGGATTAATCAAATTAAATTAATCTTCACAATTAGCACAAAGTCTGGCATGGAGTACGTGCTTAATATGGCTTTAAAAAAAAAAAAGAGGCAGATTTCTTATCTGGGAGCTGCGATCTCACCCTTCTACATTGGTATTCAGTGTCTGAGGGACATAGGATCTGAAAGCCCTACTTAAACAAACCTAGGGGCTGATATTTGAAGGGATGGCCTGCAGGAGAGGAATTATGAGCATTCTATCTGACTCTGAGGGCCACGTAAGGACTTTAACTCAGTAAGAACTTTCCATCGCTTGGAGCTATCCAAAGGCTGGCGACATTTTAAGGTTGTGAGTTTTCTGTCTCAGAAAGTGTTCAGATGATGTGACCACGTGGTGGAGGTGTTATGGGGGCATTTAGTCACAGGATGAGTAGTTGGAGTAGATTTACAGCATGGCTATTCCACGATTAGAAGGACAACAAGGTGTATTGGCTTAGAGTTAGACATCAAACAGGTACATTCTTACGGGGTACAGAGAAATAAAAAGTTTTCATGAAAATATGCCCTGAGGAGAGGCCCTAGAGGTGGGTCGTGACAGCGTGGATGAGGGACACCAGGGAAGATGCCACTGAAGGGGAAGAAAGTGTGGGAACTCAAGAGTGTACCTCCCCTGCCACATGATTTTTCATAGAACTGGCCCCACATCCCACTCAGGAAAGGCAGAATATTTCTCAAAAGCTATTTTCACTGTCATTGTGCTGCTCATGAGCCTTATGTTCTTCTCCAGGAATCATGTCATCAAAGCCAGCCCAGAGCCCAACATTTTAGGGAACAGCCTACCTGTGTGTCAACCTGTGTCATGTGCAGTGCCTGAAACCAGGATCTGGCAGGACCACTCTCAGGCAGCACGGTTCTGAGCAACTAGAGAGAGCGTGTTGACTCCTGACCTTCAGGACACTCAGTGGGGACTGCCGACTCCAACATTTACCAAGGGCTTGGGGGGGGGGGGTTCCTTTTGAAAACCTTGTAGTCAGTTAAACCCATCATGTTTCGCATTCTTTTTACCCTTACTTACCAGCTGAGATATGAGCCTCTCCAGCTTCCATGCTCGTCCTCAATTTGCTTTGTGCTTCCTCTCCCTACACAACCTCCCACTGCTGCTCCTTGTTCCCGCATCAATTTTTCCACCGTATCATAGGGGACCTCTCTGTACCATGGCGGATGCACTCCCTACCTCCAGCTCCATGGCCGGGTGGAACTATGGCTCTCCCTAGACCCGACACTTCCCTTGCAGTTGCTCATTCTCACACACATACCCAGGGGAGGTGGGTTGGGGCACTAAATAGCCCCCATCCCCTGTGAGCACCACTTCTAGATCATTGTTCCTCTACCATAGCACAAGAAATCCTGCTTCTGGGAAGGCTTGTGCCATCTGGCTCTACTTTCAAACACATGCTTAATTGCTCCATAAATGGTAGAAAGGACTAATTTTAGCATTTCTGTCATTTAACAAGTCACAAATTCTGCAGCATGAATTATTCCCACTTAATCTAGGTCTGAATCCTTGCTCTGCCCCTTACTAGCTATTTGACCTTTGGAAAAGTTACTTAACCTTTCTGAGCTTCACTATCTTAGAAAATGAAGGAGAAAATGCCTACCAAAAGACATTACTGTGTGAATTGAATGGTACAATGTATTCAAAATCATCAGAATAGGCATAAAATGTGAGTTGAATTTAAATAGAAACATGTTTAATAGTGTGAGTATAATTCACCCCAAGGTAGATAGGAGTTAGTTATATTTATTTCCTTAATATTAAAAACTATTTGATAAAACTATTCTGTACAGTATGGTAATGGTGCATACATGTCGTTATATATTTGTTAAAACCCATAGAATGTACAAAACAAAGAGAGAACCCTAATGTGAATTGTGGACTTTAGTTAATAATGATGCATCAATAGTGACTCATCATTTGTAACAAATATACTTACTAATGCAAGACATTACTGATCATGGAAACTAAGGAATGGGAAGGAAATATTTGGGAACTCTGGAATTTCCATTTAATTTTTCTGTGAACCTAAAACTGCTTGAAAAATTATCTTTTTTTTTTTTTTTTTTTGAGACAGGGTCTCACTCTGTCACCCAGGCTGGAGTGCAGTGGCATCATCATAGCTCACTGCAGCCTCAATCTCCTGGGTTCAGGTGATCTTCCTGCTTCAGATGCCTGAGTAGCTGGGATTACAAGCATGCACCACTAAGCCTGGCTAGTATTTTTCTTCTTATTTTTTGTAAAGGCAGGGTCTCACACGAACTCCTGGCATCAGCGACCCTCCCGCCTCGGCCTCCCAGCATTCTGGGATTATAGACGTGAGCCATCATGACTGGCCTAATATGTTAATTTTTAAACATTGATTTATATGAAGCAGGTTTGTCCATGAGTTGATAATTGTTGAGGCTAATAACGGGGGGGTAGGGGCTTATACTTCCTCTCTATGTATCTTCCATGATAATAGAAATTTTAAGGATGTATTTTCTTAAACTAAGTCTCTTAGTTAATCAACCAGGGAGAGATATTTGCCAACATCTTCAAATAATAGGTATTTACTTTAATTCATCTAGTATTTATTGACAGTCTATTAATCATTGAACTCAGTGTTCAATCTAGTGGGGAGATTCTAGAACACTGTAAGACATGATGATTTCTTCCTTCATAAAGAAAGCAGAGGCAATAGGACAGCTTGTGAAATGAATAACACCAGAAAACAACAAACTAGAGAACTTAAATCCACAGCATGGAATGCAAGTTCAAAAAGTCTAGAGAAAATGGAATAAAAGTTTTTTCAATAAACATGAAAGTTTCTAAATATCTAAATGTCAGCAGTTCTTCCAGCAAAAATATATGGGTTTTTGACCAACTTTTGAGGCATAGGTTCACATTCTGTTCAGCCTGGATGATTATTTTTTAATCCCAAAGTAAAGGACAGATGATGCTAAAACCATGCAGTAAGATCTCATTCTTGAATTGAGAGTAAGGAAAAGATGAAGCAATAGACAAGCATGATTTAAGGGCTGAGCTGTGCCCAAAGTTGAGCTGGATACTGTCTTCGAGCAGAGAACAGTGCCAAGCATTGAGCTGTCGATGAAATGATCATTCAGGTGGTTGCTGGCCTTACAAATATCAGCGTGGGCTCTGTGAAGAGTTCAAATAACAAGAACAGTTTCGTTTTTGACTAGTTTAAAATATTAATAACATCATGCTTATGTGCATACATGTTTTATAGATGTATTTTGGTCTTTGTAAAAATCGTTGCGACCTTATAGAGCGCTTATGGTAAATTTTGCCTTATTAGAGAATTGAATGATGATTCTGAATAAAATTTTAATGTTGATCCTCACAGAACTTATATATTAAGTGATTTATCAAAAAGTAGGAATATTTAGATTTCCATAGAGAAGTGCTGAAATCATAATTCCTTGGGAACCAGGAACATTTGAGACTCTGTGTGCAGGGCTATTTGTTATTCTACAATTAGATCTCAAAATCAAATTTCCTGAAACATAAAGTCAAGGGAGTTGTAAATTTCAACTTTTGGCAGCTTGTGCAGCACACAGGTATTTTGTGATGACTTTTAATTTAGATCTTGGAAAAGGAGAGTGGGGATTTGAATCTAATTAATTTTCTGTCTCTTTTAACTTCTGGAGTTTTTTGAATAGTAAATAAAGTTTTGAGAAAAAGAAGAAAAGGAATACAGAAGAAGAATATCTCTACTCTGGAGGTGCTTTCCCTGAATTCTCAGAGGAACTTTAAATCATTCCCTGTGTTCCTAACTGCTGCCAATTCCTAGAAATTTCTCTGGTTTTAAGAAATAATTCCAAGAAATCAATATGAAGAAGAGAAAGAAGGGTATCTGCACTGAGTACACTTTAAACATAGACATGGTATCAGTCATTTAGAGAACACAAAGTGCTAAAGTTTATGTTTACCTGTTCTGATTCATGTGATCCTGCAACCAGTCTGCCAAGGAGCTACCTCCATTTCAAGAGGAAACAATTGGCGCTCAGTTTGTAATGCACCTAAGGACACACAGTTAGTATATGGCTAAGGATTTGCATATGGATCTGACTGTTCCTAAAGCCCTGGCTTCACAACATGATGCTTTCATAGTTTTAGTTTGACCTTCACATTCTGGGTCAACATTTTAAACAGAGGAGAATAGGTGAGGTTCTTGTCCCATTCCCTGAAGCAATTCAAATAATCATTTAAAAGAGCTTCTGTGCACAAAGCAAAGATGTAAGCTCCCCTTGGGATAATTTAAGGGACACCCTCTCCTGGTCTAAAATAGCCTTCTTTCCCCCAGTAAACAAAACTGCTATACACATACTGTGTTGGACAATCCACCAGTACCTATTCAACCCTTTGAGTTAAATATTGATTTTTTTCTTGGTTCCTCTTTTTAAAAGGAAAATACATCCAAGAAAGGGACGACATATTAATCATTAAAACCATAGTCTTAATAGTCAATCACATACCTTTTCCCTTCTTGGAAATGGACAGGATATTCCAAGGTACTAGAAAAGGGAAGATAGGCCATGTGGATTCACAGCCTGGGATTGTGGATTGCTAAGGGTACAGGGATAAGACAGTTAGGAAATTAGTAACAGAGAAGAAACAGAGGTCAGTAAACTAGTTTCTGCATTAAAACAGAAACTGTATGTTCACTGACAAAGTCCTTCATACTTTTAGAAAAAGCCCTTAGTTATCTAGCCTTACCTTGAAAGAACAGTGTGATGAAATTTTGTCCTGGAATCCCCAGCAGGTGAATGCAGGGCATCCAACTCATGGAGGTGAGCTCAGGAGGAGACAGGCTGCATGTGCAGTGACCACGAACTGCCCAGACACCATGCTGGCAGCTCCACAGACCTCATCTCATCCTTACAACAGCCCTGAAAGAGAGGTTATTAGACCCTCTGTGCAAATGTTATTAATAGTAGTCATAAACACCTTTGATTTTAAAAAGATGCAAAAGCCAATTATTTCTTAAGTGTAGGTCATTTTATAGACAAAAATAAAACCAATGTTAGTTTGGGCACCACTGGCATATGGAACTGTCCTGAATTTTAAACCAGAAAACCTGTTTTCAAGCCCTGTGTTTGCCACTAACAAGTTGTGAAACTCTAAGGTAGGCATCTTAATTTAAGCCTCAGCTTCCTCACCTATAAAAAAGGGATACTCATAACTTATCTTACCTAACTTCCAGAGTTTTCAGATCAATTAGCTCTGGCACTTTGGGGTAATGATTCATTACAGGTGTACCCAGGGAAGGTGGGGGGGAGTGGGAGGCCGACTGTGAAACATGGAAACTGAGCCTCAGAAGAAATCCTTGGCCTACCTCACAGTTTTGCTCAAGGCATGATCCTCCTCCTAAATATCTTCTTTATCTCATATGCACTATTGTGGTTCTTTATCCAGCAATGTCAGATTCCTATAAAACTACCATAAATTGCAAGAGTAAAAAGAGAAACAAAGAAGCTTACGTTCTTGGTATTAAGATCTCTAAAAGGTGTGCACCACTTTATGTCAACAATATGAAAACGATAGTATCTCCAGAATACCTGGAGGGAACATCAGGTAAACACAAGCCAAATACCTGGGAATAGGTGAAACCATTCATTTCAGCAGGCTGAGTAACTTGATTATACTGAGTATCTTGATTCTTCGCCAAAAAAAAAAAAAAAAAAGACTAAAACAGAGGACCAAAAGGGACATGTTGCAAGATTAGCTGAATGGTAGACATTTTCCTGGCACAAAGCAGACACTCTAGGTTTTATGAAATTTACAAGTAATTTTGAGGCTAGCTCCACCAGCCCTGAATGCTTAAGGCTTGCAGCTAAATCCTTTCCTCCAAGCTTCCCTGTGCCTAAAGGAAGACGTTAAGTTTTTCTTGAATATTTCTATAACAGTTTCTCATATCAAGCTGCTCTCTGAAGAGGTCGAGATAGCCACAGGGACATGAAGTTGCCCCCTTGAATCCAGACCTGGGAATTCTAAAAGGCGGCTTAGAATGTCAGCATGTAACTAATCAGCTGCAATCCCAGAATCAGCTGGAGCTGCAGCATCTGAGGCTTGCCGGGAGCTGAAGCATCCATGTCCAAACTTAGTAGCTGGCTCATATTCCAAGTTCATTATGGACTGAGTCTCTTAAAACAATCCAGGAAGGTACATGATTTCCAGGCTGAGTAAGGAGTTTCACTCCGCCTCCACCACCGCCATTCGGTACTATACTTGTGATAGCACTGTGTCTTCTTTTGACCTAGAAGTGCTCTGAACCCATGAAGTGTCTTGCTGGAGCTGGTGTGGAGTTCATACTATGACCTTTATTGCTTGAATAAAGGAGGCTAAACATCTACATGACAATTGATAAGAGAACCAAATGTCTGGCCCCACAAAAGTGAAGACTATGAAATAGAATGGCATATTTGCATCAAGGATTCCAACTCCTGGGAGAGGGGGGTTTGGACAAAATACTTAAAAGCACCAAAGGGTGAAGTAGGACGAAAAATGATCTTTGGGGAAAAGAACTGCTCACTTGAGGGAACTAACAGAGCATTTTTAGAAACTGTCTGTCCAGAGGACTAAGCATAAGTCCTGGAAGTGTTGATGTGGCTTGACTTCCAGAAACCACTCAAGATTTCCACCATTATAATCACCAAGCTCTGAAACACACTCAGTTTGAACAGTGATTTGAATTCTCCACATGCTTTGCTTGCTTCGGAGAGAGGCTTTGGACAATTTGAGACTTTAGTTTTGTTACATGGGCCACCAAGGTGTAGAAAACTAAGCCAGCTGTGGAATAAGAACTCCTGAGAGAAAGAAGACCCACTGGGGATGCTTTGAACTCATTGAACACAACGCCTCATGATGAAATGGAGCTCTGCAAATGCTGATTTTCCAAAGTTTCAGGAGCAAAACTTAATTAAAAAAAAAAAAAAGCACTTGTTCTTAAAATAACCAATACCAGTTTTTCCTGGTAATGAAATTAAACTGCTTGTCTTTAAAAGGCTTAAAGTCCTCCTTCAGAAAAACAGAGGCAATTCATTTATTTGTATTAAGCCTGACATTAAGGTAGGGTGTCATGAAACAAAATAACCAGAAGAATGGTATACCAAACTGGAAAAAAAAAAAAACTATGTTCTTTTGCCTGTAATGCCTGTGTGTAGGTTTGAGCGAGTCCATCTAGAGTTGTAAATTATTAATAGCATCTGTTCTCTTCCACACTTCCTAATAAGAACATTGTAGGCATATAAAATTTAGATTTTCTTGTTGATTTTGGTTTGAAATATTTATCCAGTGCATCTATTCCTTGATGACAGCACTTTTAAGACTTAGCCCATCTTAAGGGTCTCTGTAAAGCCAATATCATTAATAATTTGGTAAACGTTAAAATATTCTACAGGTAGCACCAAATAGATTCTTACTAAATCATTTTACCCAGATCATCAGCAAACTAATGGCACTGGTTTGGCTTCTAGAAAATTGATAATTGCCTTTAATTAAGGTGTTTGGTCTGTACTATATCCTCATATTCACTTTCTACCATTGACTAGATCAAAAGATTTCACTTATTTTTTTACTGCTTAGCTATACTCTGAATATATTTCTATTTTATTAATATTTAAAAATAATTCTGAAAGTTTAGATACAGAAAATATGACATAGATTTACATATTAAAATACATAATTTATACTAAAATAGAAAAACATGAGAAATATCATACATGGTTACTTATTATAAATGCCATGTATAAAAATATAAGGAAAAATAAAACCCTCTATGACCTCATAATTCAAAGATAACCACTGTTACCAATTTAGTGTATTTCTATCACATATTATTTGTACATGGCTGAGACTGTGTCTGAACCTTGTTTTATTCTGCATCACACATATCATTATATCATATTTTCCCATATCATTTATTCATAGAATGTTTAATGTACATTATTATATATTATATAATATATATTATGTATTTCTTAATATAGGTTTAAAATATTTTTGTTTAACCCTCCTTCTATTAGAAGATATGTAATTTTTCTCTATTTAAAATAATATTGCAAATATACTAATTTTTTTTTTTTGCATCATTTTTCTAAAATACTTTCCCAGAAGCAAAAGTACAGGACCAAACCATGTGATCCTTTTTCAGGTTTATAACCCACAATGTCGTATTGCTTTCCTGATCTGCCAAAAGTATCAGCAGTGTGAGAACGTCACTATTCCCACTACCAAGTAGTTTGAAACTGTATCATGAAATTGCTATATTCTCACCCAAATATTCTAATATTCTTCCCTATTTTTCTTTTTTTTTCTCCTTGATGTTCATTCTAAGTATTTCCTTCCTGCTTGCATTTCTTTAGTTATAAGTGCAGTTAAAACATTTTTGGCAGATTTATTAGCCATTTATATATAGTCTTCTTATGTGAAATAATTTCTCTGTATACTTTTGAAATAGCCTCTATGTAACTTTTCCTTTTGGCTAGTGTCGAAACATTTCTAGGACCATTTCCAATAAATTTATACATTCTTTTTTGATTCAGTAAAAACTAACAGGAATCTAGAAGTGATGATTTCTCAAATGCTGGTATTGTTCCAAAGGTCCACATAGAATATTTGATTTAAATGTAACGTTTTATAGGACCATTATGTAGCTATAATTATAAATTCTTGAATCACCTCCTGAATCTCGTGCCCCTTGATATAAGAACTCATTTAAAAATAATATTTAAAATCAGAATTTAAATTACATTTTTTTCTTTATTTCGTCTTCGCTCAGTGTCCTAAAAATCAATTTGGCTGGGAATTTGGGGTAAATCTTAGTCACAGGTCATAATGTTCCTGTGTGCCAAGATAAGTTGGCTGAGAAATACCAGATCAGATTCAGACATACATATAGGATAAGACTTTTCACTTGGTATGGAAAAAATTGTTCAAAGGATATGAAAGAGGAAGCTATCAATTTAAAAAGACCATTTTCTTATTTACTAACATAGAGCTTATTCCCCAAAGAGGGCTTATCTAGTCAAACTGTAGGCCAAATCATGTTTCTCCTCTTGCTCAGGATCCTGCTCTGGCTCCCTAGTTCACGTGGAATAGAAGTGGAGCCCCACAGACCCTTCCCCCAGCTTGTGCATGCTCACCTCTGCCTCTTCCTCCCTGCCTTCCCCTTCTCCTCTATCCCCTTCATTCGCTCTGCTCCAGCCACTCTGGCTTCTGGGCTCTTCCTGGAATAAGCTAAGCAAATTATCTGACCTTTGCATTAGCTGTTCTCTCTGCCTGAGTGTTCTTCCTTAAGACATCCACGGGGTGAACTTGCCTACTCTTTCAAACACTTCCTTAAATGTCACCTTCTTGGTGAAGCCTACCTGACTTCCTTATTTAAAATTGCAACCTGCGCCCTACCCTCCCTGCATAATGAGAGAGAGAAAAAAAAAAAAAAACAACTGGCAGACTGTTTTCTTCCACTATATTCTCAACACAGATCACTTCTAGTCACCAAAATGTGTGGGTTTTTTCCCCCACACCAAGCGATACTCTAGCTGACAGACACCAACTGGGTGTCCTATGATTTTAATTCAATTCTGACACAAACTGGAGTTAGTGCAGACGCCACAGGTCAAGGGCTCAGTCTCACGAGACTGCCCCCCCACTTCAAACGTCAATCACAAGTCCCAGGTTGTGACCCATACTTCTGACGCACCAGCTATAAATTGAGGGTTCCCGTAACCTCACGTTAGGTTCAATAATTTGCTAGGACAGCTCATAGAACGGAGGGAAACACTTTACTTATGTTTATCATTTATTATGAAGGATATTACAAAGGATACGATGAACAGCCAGGTGAAGAGGTACTTAGGGCGAGGTATGTGGGCAAGCGGGTGGAGCCTCCAGGCCCTCTCGGGGCACGCCTTCCTCCTATTTCCTCCTCGTGCTCAGCAACCCCGAAGCTCTCTGAACCCCGTAGTTCAGGGGCTTTTATGGAGGCACATTAATTATTAACAATCTCCAGCCCTTGTCCCTCTCCCAGAGGATGGGGGAAGGGCTGAAAGTTCCAGGCTTCTAATCATAACTTGGTCTTTCTGGTGACCAGCCCCCATCTAAGACGCCACCAAAAGTCACCTCATCAGAATAAAAGACACTCCTATCACCCAGAAAATTCCAAGAGATTAGGAAATTAGGAGCTATGTGTCAGGAACTGTGCTCGAAGATTCGGTACTAAAACAAAAGATTCTTCTAGCATCCCTATTGCTCAAGAGATTACAAGGGTTTCGGAGCTCTGTGCCAGAAACTGGGGACGGAGACCAGATACACATTTCTTATTATGTCACAATGTCGCACTTTCCCCATTCTCATCCCTCTTACCTTGCTCTACTTTTTCCTCCGTAACAATTATCACCAAACACCATATATAATTACTTATTAAGATTATTATCCATCTCCTTTTTAGAATATAAATTCCAGCAAGGCAGGAATCTTTCGTTATTGTTTTTCACCAATATGTAGCCCAAGGACCTAAAACAGTGCCTGGAAAATAGTAGACTTTCAAAAAGTATCAATAAAATCAGTTAAAAATATTTTTAAAGAAAAATACAGATGGTAAGTGTGCTGTGGATGGCATTTGACTGAGTATCTAGAAAAAGTATGTGACCTAATTCAGTCTTATATCACATTTGTGATAACATAGATAATTCTGTTATTCATGGATTGAATAAACATTGATCAGTTATAGACTATATATTAGCACTGTGCTAGACACCAGGAATACAAGAGATAAAAAGTAATCTCTGTCTTCGATGAATATACTAGCAGCATATAAGAGGACATCTGTGATGGTTAATTTTATGTGTCAATTTGAGTGGACTAAGGGATGACCAGGTAGCTGGTAAAATACCAAATTCTGGGTGTATCTGTATGGGTGTTTCCAAAAGAGATTAACACTTGCATCTGTAGAGATAAAGGGTAATGAAGTAAAGAATATCCACACTCCCCAATGTGGGTGGGCATCATCCAATCTGTCGAGGGCTCGAATAGAAGAAACAGAAAGAAGAAGGGCAAATTTTTTCTTTTTGCTTGAGGTGGGACATCAATTTTCTCCTACCATTGGGCATCAACATTCCTGATTCTTGAGCCTTCACATTCGAACCAGGAATTACACCATTGCTCCCTTGTTCTCGGACCTTTGGGTGTGTATTGGAGCAACACCACCAGCTATCCTGTTACATGAGCCAATCCCTCATAATCTCTCTCTCTCTCTCTCTCTCTCTCTCTCTCTATCTATATATATATATATATATACATATATATATATATATACACACACTAAAGTGTGGCTCTAGAGGAACAGAATTTTAAGGATGAGTTTTCTAAACTGGTTCTGGGCTCTCTGGAATTGGCTTTCTAACCTCATTTGATTTAAAAATGCTAAGGACTATTTCTAGTAGTAAAGAGATCACTGATAGTCTATGACATAAGCTAAATATAGAGATATAAAAATATCTGCATTGAATACTCCTAATCAAACATTTATAAGAAGCAAGGAGCTAGGTTACTCTGTACATGATACCGTCAAACATCTGTGGGAAATTAATGACTATATTGACATTGGCTTGCTGCTTCTTATGTCACTGGACAAAGTGGTGAAAGAACAGGATGAGCTAAGGGATGCGAATTTCCAACTCGAGTGTTGCATAAATGACCTAATAACTTCTACACGTGTCCTGAAAGAGTCCCTTATCTCATGTAGCTGCAGGGCTGAGATTTGCTGAAAATCAGATGCAGAATCTCATCCTACAACTGGCTCGTAGGATGTCTACTGTTAAAGTAAGGACACCGGTTGGGAAAGAATGGGATTTTGTACGTCGGAATGGGGACATGTGGGAAGATCCTGATGAAACTGGGGACACTGAGATCCTAAATTCTCATGAGTCTTCTTTACTAGTGGAATAGGTCTCCCCAACCCCAGTGGTATCAGCCTTTCCACCCACAATGGTATTGGCCTTTTTAATTAACCTCACATTGCCTGAGGAAATAGTAATGACCTCCCTTGAGGCAGTTGCCATGCAAAATCATGCTGATTCTCCTCAGGATCCAACCCCATTACCTCTCTTTTCTTCTAGACTTATAACTAGATTCAAGTCCCAGCAGGCCCCTAAAGGTAAGTTATTAGTACAAAGTGTGACTGATAAGGATGTATTATACTGCAAAAGAACAACTTGAGTTTTCTAATTTATATAAGCATAAATCCAGAGAACATGTGTGGAAATGGATACTAAGTGTGTGGGATGATGGTGGAAGGAACATAAAGCAGGATTAGGCTGAATTTATTGATGAGAGCTCACTAAGCAGAGAGTCTGTATTTAACATTGCAGCCAAGGAGGTTAGGAAAGACTCTAACAGTATGGTTGGTTAGCTGAAACATGGACCCAAAGATGGTCCATTGCGAATGAATTGTAAATGCCAGACAATCCTTGGTTTGACGTAGAGAAAGAGATTCACAGGCTTAGGGAGATTGGAATCTTCGAGTGGACTTGTCATTTAAAATCTGTTCACCCACCTTGGGAGGATACAGAAGGCATACCTTTCATATCTACTGAGAGAAATAAATTTGTGAGGGGAGCCCCAGCATCCTTAAAGAATTCTGTGATCACTCTTCTCCATAAGCAAGACCTCACAGTAGGAACTGTAGTCACTGAATTGGAAAAACTAACTGCAGTGAGGTTAATTGGATCCCAGGGTACTTAACTGCCAAAGACAAGGTGAGTGTGGTTACTATAATGGACAACACAGCCAAAGTAGCAATCACAATAGTCTGACTTGCACAGACCTATGGCATTGGCTAGTTAATCATGTTGTACATAGATTCTTACTTGATCATCTCATAGTGGGTCCTCAAACCCATTCTGTGGTTATTTCCCCAGTTCCAGAATGCATAACTGGAATAGGCATACTTGGCTGCTGGAAGATTCCTCACACTGGTTCCTTGAACTGTATAATGAGGGCTATTATGGTAGAAAGTCCAAGTGGAAGCAATTAGAACTGCCTCTATGTAGGAAAATAGAAAATCAAAAGCAATTCTGCATTTCTGTAGGGATTGCAGAGATTAGTGCCACCATCAAGGAATTGAAAGATGCAGGGATGGTGATTTCCACCACATCCTTATTCAACTCTGGCATTTGGCCTGTGTAGAAGACAGATGGACCTTGGAAAATGACAGTGGATTATCGTAAGCTTACTAGGTGGTGAATCCAATTGCAGCTGCTGTGCCAGATGTGGTTTTATTGCTTGAGCAAATTAGCATATCTCCTAATCCCTGGCCTGCAGCTATTGATCTGGCAAATGTATTTTCCTCCATACCTGTCTATAAGGCCCATCAGAAGCAGTTTGCTTTTGATTAGCAAGGCCAGCAATACACCTTCACTGTCCAACCTCAGGGGTATAGCAACTCTCCAGTTCTATGTCATAATTTAGTTGGCAGGAATCTTAATCACCTTTCCCTTCCACAAGATATCATACTGGTCCATTACATTGATGACATTATGCTGATTGGACTAAGTGATCAAGAAGTATCAGCTACTCTCAATTTGGTAAGACATTTGTGTCTCAGAGATTGGGAAATAAATCCAACCAAAATTCAAGTGCCTTCTACCTTAGTGAAATTTCTATGGGTCCAGTGGTGTGGGGCATATAGAGACATCCTTTCTAATGTAAAGAATGAGTTGTTGCATCTGGCCTCTCCTACAACCCAGAAAAAAGCATAACACCTTGTGGGCATCTTTGGATTTCAGGGGCAGCATATTCCTCATTTGGGTGTGCTACTCTGGCCCATTTACCAAGTGACCTAAAAAGCTGCTAGTTTTGAGTGGGGCTCAGAACAAGAGAAGGCTCTGCAACAGGGTCACGCTGCTGTGCAAGCTGCTCTGTCACTTGGACCACATGATCCAGAAGGTCCAACGGTGTTTAAAGTGTCAACAGCAGGTAGGGATGCTATTTGCAGCCTTTGGCAGCCCCCTGTAGGTAAAATTGCAGCACAGGCCTTTAGGATTTTGGAGCAAGGCCCTGCCATCATCCACAGATAACTACAGTCCTTTTGAAAATAGCGCTTGGTCTGCTACTGGGCCTTAGTAGAGACTAAACACTTGACATGGGCCACCAAGTTATCATGTGACCTGAGCTGCCTATCATGAACCGAATATTATCTAACCCACCAAGCCATGAAGTTGGATGTGCACAGCAACACTCCATCATCAAATGGAAGTGGTACATATGTGATCAGGGCAGCGTAAGTCCTGAAGGCAAAAGTAAGCTGCATAAAGAAGTAGCCCAAATACCTATGGTCCTCACTCCTGCTACACTGCCTTCTCTCTCCCAACCTGTACCAACAGCCTAATGGGGAGTTTCCTATGATTGGTTGATAGAGGAAGAGAAGACTCAGGCATGGTTTATAAACAATTCTGCATGATATACAGGTACCACCCAAAAATGGACAGCTGCAGTATTACAGCCCCTCTCTGGAACATCTCTGAAGGACAGTGGTGAAGGGAAATCATCCCAGTGGGCACCATTTTGGGCAGTGCACTTTGCTTAGAACAAGAAATGGTCAGATGTGCAATTATATACCAATTCATGGACTGTAGCCAATGGTTTGGCTGGATGGTCAGGGACTTGAAACATGATTGGAAAATTGTCAACAAAGAAATTTGGGAAAGAGATATGTGGACAGACTTCTCTGAATGGGAAAAAAAAAAAAGTGAAGATATTTGTGCCCCATGTGAATGCTCATCAAAGGGTGACCTCGGCAGAGGAGGATTTTAGTAATCATGTGGCTAGGATGACATATTCTATGGATACCAGCCTGCCTCTTTCCCCAGCTTCCCCTGTAATCACACAATGGGCTCATGAACAAAGTGGCCATGGTAGCAGGGATGGAGGTTATTCATGGGCTCAGCAACATGGAATTCCACTCACCAAGAACAACCGGGCTATGGCCACTGCTGAGTGCCTAATCTTCCAATAGCAGAGACCAACAGTGACCCCTGGCATGGCACCATTCCCCAGGGTGACCATCCAGCCACATGGTGAAAGGTTGATTATCCTGGGCTGTGGGTAGGAAAAGGCAACATTTTGTCCTTGCTGGTACAGACACGGTGGATATGGATTTGCCTTCCCTGCATGTGATGCTTCTGATAAAACTACCACCTGTGGACTTACAGATGTCTTATCCACCATCACGATATTCCAAACAGCATTGCTTCTGATCAATGAATTCAATTCATGGCAAAAGAAGTGCATCAGTGGGCCCACACTCATGGAACTCACTGGCCTTACCCACCACCCTGAAGCAGCTGGCTGGATGGAATGGTGGACTGGCCTTTGGAAGTATCAGCAATACCTTGCAGGGGTGGGCTAAAGTTCTTCAGAATATGCTCTGAATCAGCATCCAATATCTAGTGCTATTTCTCTGATAGTCAGGATTCACAGATCTAGTAATCAAGGGGAGGAAATGGGAGTGGCACCACTTACTATTACCCCTAGAGACCTACTAGCACGATTTTTCTTCCTGTTCCTACATCTTTGTTTTGCTGGCCTAGAGGTCTTAGTTCCAGAGGGAGGAATGCTTCCAGCAGGAGACACAACAATGATCCTGTTGGAGTGGAAATTAAGACCCACCCAGCCATTTGGAGCTCCTCATTCCTCTGAATCAACAGACCAAGAAGGGAGTTACAGTGTTGGCTGCGGTAACTGAGCCTGACTGCTAAGGGGAAACTGGACCACTACTCCACAATGGAGGTAAGGAAGCAAATGTCTGAAATACAGGAGATCCCTTAGGGCAGCGGTTTCCAACCTTTTTCACACCAGGGACCATTTTCATGGAAGACAATCTTTCCATGGACCAGGATGTAGTGGGTGTCATGGGTGGGGGAAGGGTGGTGTGGAGCTCAAGCCATGATGGGCAGCTCGTTTCCTAACAGAGCACAGTCCGGTACCGGGCTGCGGCTGGGGGGTTGGGGACTGTAGCTAGGGTATCTCTTAGTATTACCATGCCCTGTGATTAAGGTCAATGGAAAACTATAACAATCCAATCAAGGCAGGACTACAAATGGCCCAGACCTTTCAGGAGTGAAGGTTTAAGTCACCCTTACCAGGTAAAGAACCATGACCAGCTGAGACGCTTGCTAGAGGTTAAGGGAATACAGAATGGGTAGTAGAAGGTAGTTATAAATACCAACTATGGCCATATGACCAGTTACAGAAATGAGGATTATAATTGTCATAAGTATTTCCTTCTTATTTTGTTACGGATATATTTATGTGTGTATATATATATAACAAATATCTGTTTCTCCCTCTTTTTCCCTCGTCATATGGTATAAGATGTATTGACTTTGTATCAGTATTTAAGTATTATTAATTTTACATCATAGTGCTTAAGTTATAGGATATCAGGGAAGAGTAAACATCACTCAAGGACTTTACCTCCTTGTCTGAGAAGGATTAGTACATTTTCTGTTGTACTCAGGGTAGTCGTATTATGTTAGGTGGAATTAAGACCTTGTTATTGTCTTTATTTGGAGATTAAGTATGGTTTAAAGAGATGTTTATGGGTGCCAAGTCGACAGGGGGTGGACTTGTGATACTTAATTTTATCTGTCAACTTGACCGAGCTAATAGATGCCCAAATAGCTGGTAAAATATTATTTGGACCTGTGTTTGTGAAGGTGTTTCTGGAAGAGATTAGCATTTGAATCGGTAGACTCAGTAAAGAAGATGGTCCTCACCAATGTGAGTGAGCATCATTCAATTTGTTGACCTGAATAGAACAAAAAGGCAGAGGAAGGGCAAATCTGCTCTTTCTGCTTGAGCTGGGACATCCATCTTCTGCCCTTAGACACCGTTATTCCTGGCTCTCAGGTCTTCGAACTTGCACCAG
>RJWJ010019664.1:0-29990 GCA_004363605.1 Indri indri | reverse complement strand
GCTATTAATTTTATTGCAATGATTTTATTAATGTGATATTTTTTTCCTCATCATTTGGCAATGTAGATATTTACATCCAAATTGAAATGGTTAGGAAAATTTAATTTTATCATTGTGTACCAAAAATTAATCCAAATTGGATATATATTTCTCAAAATAGAAAGATAATACAAATAACTTTTATTCAATATTTTAAAACAAGGACATGTTTAATTTTTAGATAAATTTTGTTACTACATCAAGAAACAGAATGAACAATTATTTCAAATTTTAGCAGTCATTCCACCAAATGCAACAATATTTTAAAAAGTAATACATACTTTATTTAAATTTTTTTTATTTTATTGTGATAAGAACATTTAACATGCGATCTATCCTTTCACTGAAATTTTTAGTGTGCAGTACAGTATGGACTATAAATACCTTGTTGTGCAGCAGATCCCTGTCACTTACTCATCTTGCTTAACTGAAATTTTATGCCCATTAGTAACTCCCTATTTCCCCCTCTTCCCAGGTCCTGGTAACCACCTTCTACTCTTAAATTTCTAAGAATTTGATTATTTTAGATTCCTCATATAAGTGGAACCATGCGATATTTTTCTGTGACTGGTTTTTACACTTATCATAATGTCTTCAAGTTTCATCCATGTTGTTGCATAGTGCAGAATGTTCTTCTTTTTAAAGACTGAATGATATTCAATTGTCTGTATATAGCACATTTTCTTTATCCATTCATCTATTGAAGGACATTGAATTTGTTTCCATATCTTGGCTACTGTGAATAGTGCTGCAGTGAACACAAGAATGCTAGTGTCTCTTCTAGATCCTGATTTCAATTCTTTGGAATAAATACGCAACGGTGGTATTGCTGTACTATATGGTAGTTCTATTTTTAATTTTTTGAGGAACTTTTATACTGTTTTTCATAGTGGATGCAGCATTTTGCATTTCTGCTAATATTGTGTAAGTGCTCCAATTTTTCGGCGTCCTTGCCGAAAGTTATCTTTTTTTTAAAAAAATATATGATAGCTATCCTGACAGGTCTGAGTTGATATCTCATTATGGTTTTGATTTTCGTTTCCCTGGTGATTAGTAATGTTGAGCATCTTTTCATATACCTGTGGCCATTTGTATGTCCTCTTTGGAGAAATTTCTATTTAAGTCCTTTGTGCTTTTTTTTTTAAAAAAAAAAAAGGAAAGGAGGACTCCTAGTTTTATATTCAGCAGACTCCATTGAAGCATTTCATGACTTTTAACTTAAATACTCATGAAGAACCAAAAAAAGAAAAGATGTTGAATTTTATCAAATGCTTTTTTTGGGCATTTATTAATATGATCATATGGGTTTTGTTCTTCATTCTGTTGATGTGATATATCACATTTATTGATTTATGTATGTCAAGCCATTGTTGCAGCCTTGAATGAATTCCACTTAATTGTGCTGTACTATCTTTTATGTACTGTTGGATTTGGTTTGCCAGTATTTTGTTGAGAACTTTTGCATGTATGTTCATGAGGTATATTGACCTGTAGTTTTCTTTTTTCTTTTTTTCTGTTTTCCTTATCTGGTTCTTGAATCAGGGTAATCATGAAATGAGTTAAGTAGAGTTACCTCCCTGCCCCCCCCCTCCTTTTTTTTAATAGTTTGGAAATTGGTGTTAGCTCTTCTTTGTAAGCTTGGTAGAATTCAACAGTGAAGCCATTTGGTCCTGGGCTTTTCATTGCTGGGAGAATTTTTATTACTGATTAAGTCTTCTGACTTGTTATTGGTCTGCTCAGGTTTTCTGCTTCTTCCTAACTCAATCTTGGTAGGTTGTATGTCTCCTGGAATTCATCTGTTTTCTCTAGGTTTTCCAGTTTGTTAATACGTAGTTAATCACAGTAGTCTCTGATGATCTTTTATATTTCTGTGGTATCAATTGCAATGTCTCTTTTTTCATTTCTTATTTTGATTATTTGTGTATTCTCTCTCTCTCTCTTTGTTAGTCTAGATAACAGTTAATCAATTTTATTTATCTTTTCAAAAAGCCAACTTTTAACTTCTTGATCCTTTATATTGTTTAAGTTGTTACTTCATTTAGTTCTGCTCCAATCTTTATTATTTCTTTTCTGCTACTAAATTGGGTTTGGTTTGTTCTTGCTTTTCTAGCTCTTTGAGGTGCATTCTTTGGTTGTTTATTTGAAATCTTTCTACTTTTTGATGTAGGCATTTCTTGCTATAAACTTCCTTTGTAACACTTCTTTTACTGTATCCCAAAGGTTTTGATACATTGTGTTTCCATTTCCATTTGTTTCTAGAATTTTTTTTTTAATTTTTGTCTTAAATTCTTTTCTGACCCAGGAGTCATTCAGGAGCATGTCATTTAATTTCCATGTATTTGTGTAATTTTCAAAGTTTCTCTTGTTAGTGATTTATACTTTTATTCCATTGTTGCCTGAGAAGATACTTGATATGATTTTGGTTTTGTGCAATTTGTTGAGACTTGGTTTTTGGCCTAACATATGGTTTATCCTGGAGAATGCTTCATGTGCTAATGAGAAGAATATGTATTCATTAGGTCTTAGATGAAATGTTCTGAAGATGCCTACTAATCCATTTAATCTAAAGTGAAGTTTAAATCCAATGATTCTTGGTTGATTTTCTCTCTGGATGATTTGTCTATTGCTGAGAGTGGAGTGTTGAAGTCCCAAACTATTATTGTTTTAGAATTTATCTCTCCCTTTAGATCTAATAGTATTTGCTTTCTATGTCTAGGAACCCCAGTGTTGGGTACATATATATTTACAACTGTTATATTCTCTTGTTGATCCCTTTATCATTATATGATGTCACTTCTTATCATTTTTGACTTAAAGTCTATTTTGTCTGATACAACTATAGCTATTCCTGCTTGCTTTTGGTTTTTATTTACATGGAATATTTTTTACCATCCCTTTGCTTTCAACGTATATTTATCAGATAATGATACCATCCCTTTGCTTTCAATGTATATTTATCAGATATATTTACAGATAAAGTGAGTTTCTTGTAGGTGACATATAGTTGGGTCATTTTTTAAATGCATTCAGGTAGCCTGTTTCATTTAATTGGAAAATTTCATCCATTTACATACAAAGTTATTATTTATAGGTGAGAACTTATTCCTGTAATTTTGTTATTGCTTTCTGGTTGTTTTTTATGTCTTTTGTTCCTTTCTTTCTCTCTTATTGTTTATCATTGTGGTTTGGTGGTTTTCTGTAGTGGCAACATTTGAGTCCTTTCTCTTTCTCATTTATGTGTTTGCTCTCCCAGGAACTTTTATACTTTTGTGTGTTTTCATGATGGTAGATATCCTTTCACTTCCAGGTGTAGGACTTCCTTAAGCATTGTTGTAGGATTGATCTAGTGGTGATCTCAGTTTTTGCTTGTCTGGGAAAGT
The DNA here is from genome assembly GCA_004363605.1 of Indri indri. Lineage (NCBI taxonomy): Eukaryota > Metazoa > Chordata > Mammalia > Primates > Indriidae > Indri > Indri indri. The sequence continues at coordinate 26,571 of RJWJ010019664.1, read as the reverse complement.
CTCAATTTCTCCTTCATTTATGAAGGATAACTTTGCTGCATATAGTATTCTTGCCTGGCAATTTTCTTTTCTTTCAGCACTTTGAATATATTATCTCATTCTCTCCTGGCCTGTGAAGTTTCTGCTGAGAAATCCTTCCTTTGTCTGATGGGGTTCCCTATGTGTCAGTAGGTGCTTTTCTCTTTCTGTTTTTGCAATTCTCTTTTTGTCTTTAACTATAATGTGCTTGGGAGAAGACCTTTTTGCATGGCATCTATTTGGGGATATCTGAATATCCTTATTTGGATGTTTAAATCTCTTCCTAGACATGGGAAGATTTGAGCTATTATTTCATTTAATAGGTTTTCTGTGACGTTGAATTTCTCATCATCTTCTGGAACACCCAAAGTTCAAATATTTCATCACCTTATGGTGTCCTATATGTCAAAGCTTTGTTCATTCTTTTTTATTCTTTTACTTCCTGACTGGGTTATTTTAAAAGACTTGTCTTTAAGTTCTGAAATTCTTTCTACTGTTTCATCTAATCTATTGTTGAAGGTTTCACTTGTATTTTTTATTGCATAACTTAAATTCTTCAGTTCCAGATTTCTGTTGGTTCTTTTTTATGATATCTATCTCCTTGGTGAATTTCTTATTCATGTCTTAAATTGTTTTTATGATTTCTTTCTATTGTTTAATCTCTGTTCTCTTGTATCTTATTGAGCTTCTTTAATATTATGTATTTTGAGCTTTTTTTCAGGCATTTCATAAATTTATTTTTCATTGAAACCTGTTTCTGGAGAATTATTGTGTCCCTTGGAACTGTCATATTTCCTTGCTTTTTCATGTTTCATGTGTCCTTTCATTGAAATATGTACATCTCGTATAACAATTGTTTCTTTTAATTTTTGTGATTGGCTTTCATAGGGGAAGACTTTTTCCTACAGAAGTACGTAGATGTATGATGTTGGTTGGATAAGGCACTTTAGCTTTTACTTTGGATTTGTTTGGTAGTGTTGGCTGTGTATTATTTCTTTGACCATAAATAACAGCAGTGGTTTCTTTGATTTGATCAGTGGCATAGGCTGTAATTGTTAGTGGAGGCTATGGTGAGGTTTTGCTGGGCACCAGGTGGACCTGTCATTGGGCCTCTAGGTAACATATGTGGCATTAGTGTTAGAGGTTTAGGTGGGAAAATTCTTGGATGTCCAATTGGCTTGCTCAGGTGCTGGTAGTTGCAGCAGTGGGTTGAGTAGGTGGGCTAGCATTTTGGCCCCTGAGAAGCATCTGTCATGTGGGCAATGGTAGAAGCAATGGCAAAAGAATCCTTGGGCTCCCAAGCAGCTTTTGCTAGTGTTAGTGGTGGCTGTGATGGGTTGAGTTGGCCAGTCTCTAGGACCCCAGGTGGCACATTCAAGAGGATGCCAGTGGTGGTAGTGGCTGCAGGCTGGGCAGTCTCATCCTCAGGCCCTTGGCAGAAGCACCCAGATGCCAGCAGTGGTAGATGGGGCAAAGCAATCCCTATCCCTCCAGATATTGTGCTTGGGTGCCAGAGGCAGGTTTTCTTGGTCTGTTGTTAGACTTTCTGGTAGTTTACAGACATGCATATGATGGCTGATGTGGAGAGGTAATTCCAAGGCCCCAGGTGGCATGCCAAGTCACTGGGGGAGACAGCATGTCAAGTGGGGTGGGCCTGTTCTTATGTCACCCAAATGGGATGCACGGGCCTAGGCTGTGTTGGACAAGGTGGATCAAGCCCCAGGCCTCTGGATAGCGCACTAGAATACTAGCTAAGGCAGGCATTTGGGGTTTGTTATTAGGCCCGCTGGTGGTGTGCCTGTGCACCTGGATGACTGACAGGGTGTGGTAATTCCCAGGACCCCAGGTGATATATTCAGGCACCAGCAAGGGGTAGTGTCAGGTTGAGTGGGCCTATCACCAGACATCCCCCAGTGGTGCACACAGGAACAGGCTATGGTCAGCAGGGCACAGCAATCCCCAGGACCCAGGCAGCATGCTCAGGTGTAGGTGGCAAGGAAAGGAGTGGGAAGGGAGAGCCTGTCTTCAGGGCATGTGCAAGTGCGCAGTGGCCCTGCTGCTTGATGAAGAGCAGGGTTGTTATATGTGGTACATTTCCCACTCAAATGGCTTTCAGGCTCTGATTAACTAATGCTTAAGTCCCCAGGAGTATAAGTAGCAACAGCAGCCGACAGAGAAAGCCTGTTCTCTGGGCATGTAAAAGGGTGAAGGAGACCTGCTGCTGTGGGGGGCAGGGTTGCTATGTGTGGTAGCCACATCAGGAAGGCAGCTGTCAGGCTCTAAGAAGTGTGCGCTTTGCTCTCAGCTGTGGTAATGGTGGCAGCAGCTGGCTAGGAGACCCTGTTTTCAGGGTGCATGCAAATGTGCTGAAGTTCAATTGCTGGTGGGAGTAGGTTTGCTGTCAATGACAGGAGCCCCCAGGAAGTTGGGTTTCAGGCTCTGGGGAGCACCTGCTTTGGCTCCCTTTGTCCTGAGGGCAGCTTCCTAGATGTATTATACTACCTTTTCTCTGGTGTGCTGGACCTTGTGTGATCTAGATTTCTGGGGACCCTGCCACACTACTGGGTCCAACCTGCATTGTGCCACTATAGACATTTGGGTGGATGCTAGGAGATATCAATGGGGCTCCAGGGATGTGGAGATGCAGGGGCTTTAGGCCCGGGGCTGGATGCAGTCTGATGGGGGCCAGGCTCTCCAAATGATGCTGTCATGTAACTGCCTGGGACCCAGAGGAGTGTGTGGGACCCAGTGTACACTTCCTTTCTGGAACAATGCCATTATGTAAACTCCAGGTAACTCCCTATTCTAGTCTTAGGGCTCGCAGGGGTCAAAGGACTCTCCTGTGGCTAGGATTACGGGGAGTTTGTGGTGGGAATGTGGACTGCTGGGGACCTTTCACTTAACTTTTCCACGCACTAAGGAACTTCTCTGGCCTCCCAGCTCATCCCTACAGGGCAGTGTATCTCACCTCCCTCATCTTCAGTGCCTGAGGTGTTTCCTGTCACTTCTCTGCCAAACCCCAGCATTCTCTCTTAGATGGTCTATTCGAAGTGTGATTATCTAGTCATTATTTTGATTCTTCTTTGTGACGAGGTATGTGTCTGGTGCCTCTAATCAGCCATTTTGGAGTCCCTATATGTCATTTTTAAATTAGGAACTTATCGGACCAGAGTTGGCAGGTTGTCCATTTTCAAGTGCCAGATATTATTTGCTTAAGCAATTTAATCCCTATGTGTGACATTTTCTTTCCAAATAAAGTATAAGGATATGAATATGTAACACATATCATGCTTTTAAATAATGCTATACTCAAAATCTTTTTATCTGCTACAGGACCACAGTTTTGTTTTGAAACGTTCTTGGTTCTGTAGCACAAATTTACCTGCTCTAATGTCAGCATAGACATGTTGATGGATTGACTGGTTAAGTTATTCCCTAAATATATCTATATACCATAGTCTAGGCTGACTATGGTAAAGGATAGAGATGTTTGAGTGTTGCTGCCCTCAAAGATTTTCTAGTTCAATGGGAAACATAGCTATATAAACAAATTATTATAATTAATGTTAAAATATTCAGAAAGAAAAATAAGGGGCTTCAGAAGCATAGCAGAGAGCCCACTAATTTCAATTTTTGGTATGGAAAAAGACTTTACAAAGTAAATGATATTTAGAGTCCCACATTGGGAGAAAAGAGTATTCCCCGCAAAGGGGAAAAAAGGATCTTCTACTCAGAAGGAATATATGTCCATAGTCATGGATGGCAGAAGAGTGTGATGCATTCCAGAAACTGTTAGTCTTGTGCCCAATGTGACTGGAGTGCAGAGTGCACGTGTCCAGGAGAAATGAGCCAGGCCAGATGGGCAAGAGGGCCTTAGGGCGGCGGAGGGTTAAAGGAGCTTTGACTTATGTCTCTAGTGTGGATGATAGGAAGATACTAAATAGTTTACAATCCATGAATGAAACCAAGTGTCCTGGTTTGGCAACAAAGAGGAGGAAGAACTGAGAACTTATGTGAGACAAGAGGTAAGGAGGGCAGGCCCATAACTGTTATAAGAATGTGGGTGAAAAGCTCTGAGGGTCTGAACTAAAGCAGTTCTGGAGAAATAATGACTGAAACAGAGGTTTGAGAATTATTTAGGAAGTAAAATTAAGACAATTTGAAATTAGAAGTAAATAATGTAGATGCATGCATATCGATGCGTACATTTGTCACTCCTTTAATTAATATACCTATATTAGAGACAGAAATGGTCTCAGAAGTTTTGCAGGGCTCTGCCCTGAAAGAATATGTGAACATGTTAGTTTGCATATCAAAAGCCGCTCCACCTCAGGAGGGCATCTCGAAAGGTCAGTAGCAGCTGCTTTCCAAGGTGACTGGGGCAGTCTTAACCCCATGGTTCTCACCTGCTTTGAAGGACAAAGCAAGGTCTACATGGACTCATGGGATGAGAGCTGATCAAAGAGTGTCCGCCCAGAGACAGATACCTGCAGCTAAAAACAATTAGCCCAAGGGACAGTTCCTGCTTGACTTCTGATGACCTGTCTATATATACGATAACTAGATAAAGAAATACGGAGCCACTATATCTCTGTTTAACCCTTCTGTTAAGTAATAGCTTTATCTTAGAACTTAGAAGCTTGTCCTTGAAAGACTTTGTAACCAGAGTTAGTTAGGGGATCTATAGAAGCCTTTTGAAATACTTTTAACCCAAAATGAACTACCTGTTATTATGTAAATCTGTTACCCATGGCAACCGATCACTGTACCTATAATACCCATGTGAAACTTTATTCTGGGCCTTATGATTAACCGGGATATCACGAGGACCCTTGAGTACCCCCGCTTTGTCTTTTATCTTTTTATAAATCTATAAAACTATACCTTCATCTCTGTGTATTCTTTTATTTCAATTATTCTGCATTTTCTATTATTTTCTTATCCTTTGTGATGACCCCTAACTAAAGGACCCAATTTTTTGCAGGGAGCATAGCTAACCTCCCCACATACACTCATTCATTCATTCATTTCACAAATGTCTACTGAGCATTATCTATGTGAAATACCATGATGTGTCAGTCACCACTCCTGCTTTTAGCCAAATCACAAGTGAAAAATGAAGGAGTTGCATATTTAAATACCTGAAAGGAAAGGTAAAAAGTGATTAATTTCTCACCAAGGAGAGACTTGATGTACAATATATAAAAAAACAAAACTTGGACACAGAACATTGTATGTATTACTAGCTCATTATTATGTAAAATTTAACACTGATTTCAAATATTACGATATGACCCACAACCTTATTCATTCTAGGACTGCTAGTTACTGACTAAAGTCAAGGTACAGTTTAGAAGTGAGACGAATATTTTTTAACTTCTAGGAGATAGTGTTATTAAGCCTTTTTTTGTTTGGCAAGTTTTGACTTATTTGTGTACCTATGAAACTATCACTACAATCAAGACAACAAACATACCCAAAAGTTTCTTCGTATCCTGTTGTAATCCCTCCCTTCCCCCACTCCCTTTGCCACTCTTGACCTCTGACTCCAGGCACCCACTGGTCTGCTTAATTCAAATTTTCTAAAATTTTATGTAAATGGAATCATACAGTATGTATTCTTGCTTGTTGTCTGGCTTCTTTCACTTGGTATAATTATTTAGAGGTGCATCCACATTGTAGCATTAAGAGTCCATTCATTTTTGTTGCTGAGTAGTATTCCACTGTATGCATATTCCACAGTTTGTTCATCCATTCACTTGGTGATGGCCATTTGGGTTGTATTCAGTTTTTGTATATTACGAGTAAAACCGCTAGGCACACCCATGTAAAAATCTCTGTGTAGACATATGCTTCCACTTCTTTTGGGTAAATACCTAGGAGGGGAATGGCTGGATCATATCCCAGATGTATGTTTAAGAAACTACTAAATTGTTTTCTAAAGTGGTTACCATTTTGCATTCCCACCAGCAGTGCACAGGATTCCAGGTTCTCTGCACCCACACCAACAGTTGGTATGATCAGTCTTTTTTTATTTTACCTGTCTTAATTGATATGTAGTGGTACTGCATTGTGGTTTTGTTTCATTTTATTTTTTACTTTATTATTTTACTTTTTTATGAAAATACTATGAACTCTTTATTACTACTGTTATTATTATTAACCTTAAAAAATTATTAAAGGCTCCCTACCTTGAGTTTAGAGTGATACAGAGCAAATGGAAGGTATTTCAGGTTGGGGAACCAGGATGAGCAAATTAAAAGGTGAAAATGAGATGATCTGCATAACCAGATTAAGATTGAATTTTCAAGTAGTTCTTGAGAAACATGGATCTTAGTGCTATAGAAGGCAGCCTTATAAAACATAAACCATTAACAAGGACAAAGGAAGAGGTAAAGAGAAACAAGTATTTATCATTATTTAGAAACTATTTATTAAAAGATAATAAGATATGGTTAAGCACTGGATTACTAGACATTTGACCTTGGGTGAGTTGCTTAAGCTTTCTTAAGTTGCTTAAAATTTCATCTGCAAAGTAGAAATAATAATAACAATATCTACCTTACAAGGTTATTAATTAGGTGATACACATAAAGTACTAAAAACAGAGCCTAGCACATAGTAAATGTGCTGTAAGTGTTGGCTATTATCATATATAATATTAGGTGGTTTTGTAGGTAGGGCGGAAAGCTCATAGATCATGGCACATGGTAGTTTTTCTAAAAATATTTGCTGGAAAAAAATGAAGGAATGCTGAAAAAGGAAAAATGTGAATTTGAATTCCTGCTCTATTATTTACTGCTTGTGCGACCCTGGGCAAATGGGTTAACTGCTCTGTGTTTCATTCGTTCTTTCATTTATTAAATAAACACTTCTTGAATATCTACTTTGTGCCAGACACAATAGCAAATGAGATAGACTTTTTCTTTGTTTTTACATAATTTACCTTTAGAGGAAAAGACAACTACAAGCATGTAAACAAATTCACAAAAATAAGAATTTCAATTTGTGATTAACACCCCAAATTCCCTCATCTGCAAGTGGAATATAACAAAACTTACTTTCTAACATCACAGCAATGATTATAAATAACATGCATAAAACTACTTGCTTAATGCCTGGAATAAAATGTAAAGAAGTGCTCAATGATTCATTAGTAGCATTATTAGTAGCATTCAAATAAATATTGCCTGGTTTCAGCATTTCAGTAGCTGATGATCTAGTATAGTGTTCAGAAATCTACAGTTCTTGGGCAGGCCAACTGTTTTTTTTTTTATTTTCTAAATAAAATATTGTAAGTTAAGGGTTTTTTTGGGGGGAGGGGAACAACCTATTTGTGTATATATTATGTACGGTTGCTTTCTCGCTACAAAGGCAAAGTCGAGTAGTCGTCACAATGGCTTCCAAGCCTAAAATAGTTCTTATCTGGCCTTTAAAGAAGATTTCTAACCCCGGTCCATCATGCTGGTTAGGTCATGTTTACCAAAAATTGAATCTAATATAGGGCTATGTATGATATATCCAGTGATGGATATAAATCTTTTGTGTTGTGAAAAAGGAGAGATTGCTCCTGATTGGGGTTATCAGAGAAATCTTCTTGGGAAAGAAAGCATTTGAACTAGACCTTGAAGGATAAATAAAAATTTAAGAGGTGGAAATGGCTGGGGAGAGGGCATTCCAGGAAAATTCTATATGAAGAAAGGCCCAATTGAAGCACAGTATGTTATGAGCACCATGATTTCAGAAAATGTTTGGATATGAGCCTGGAAAACATGGTAGGAGATAAATTGAGAAATGTATCGCAGACCAATGTGTTTGAAGTTAATTTGGTAGGTAACTGATGTCACTGAAAATTTCTGAGCATGAGAATGACATAATCAGTATTTTTTAAAAATATTCATTTGCTAATTGGTATGCAAAATGAATTGAAGCAAAGAGACAATGAAAAAGGCAACCATCAGTAAGTGAATGAAAGAATTAGTATAGGCATAAGATAATGAGGGTTAGCACTAGGATGACAAATGGAAAAGAAAAAGACGACCACAAATATTCCCACAGTTACTCTGAGAGATTGTGCATGCAGGGTGGAATTGGGGAAAAGAGTGAAAACTGGTACGTGCCAACAGCATCAGTGGTGGTGAGAATTAATGAGAACAATAAACAGTGTCAAAGTCAGAAGAGAAACAAGATAAATGTAGACAGAGAAAAGATCAGTGGATTTTGGTATGTAGCAAGTCAGTGACGCCTTTAGAGTGACAGTGACAGACATGAGATTATAACTTACAGAGATGGTGCACATGAAGAAAAGGGGGAACAGCAAGCAATACGGTGATAATAATAAAACCTGCCTCATCATCACCGAGAGTTTACAATGTGCCAGGCAGTGCTTTAAGCACTTCAGGTTATTATTTCATTCAATCTGCATAATGACCCTATCAATAGTCACTATTATTATCATGCCCGTTTCACAGAAGAGGAAATTTAAGTTTAACATGATTAATATTCCCCAGGCTGTCACAGTTAGTTATACTAAAGACTGATCCCAAGTAGTGTAACATCAAATCTTTGTGTTAACCAAACTGCATTGCATCCCAAAGGGAAAAAAATATGTAAGATGAATCAAAGCAATGGTATTTTTAATTTTCCTGTTGGTTGTTGAAAATTTTTATTGCTATATGGTAAGAGTTACCTGACTACTATTTAGAATGAAATCTTCATGGTTGTGGGGGTGGGGCTACTTAAATTAACATGCAATGTCTACTTATCAAAAACATAGCAGGATGGTATTTTAATACGCCTCTTAGGAGAGTAGCTACCTAAAGCTGGCCTGGTTTGTGGAAGAAACAGCAGGATCCTGTTGTAGCCAACTGCTGTAGAAGTGGCTTCCAGTCCTCCAGGTTCCTGTCTAGGAGAGAGGTAGCAGCTCTTCGTGGGCCAGTTCTGCAGTATTTTTATGGGAGTCATTCCCAGAAGTTCAGCTTAAAGCCTGTCAGACTGAACTCCACCTCTTCCAGTGATTTTGTAAGCACCAAATTCCCTCTGTTAAATCCCTTTCTACTTATTCTAGCTAGAGTGATTTCTCTTATATGAACACTAACCTGTCCTATAGAGTATTGAAGCAATAAAATTAATAAAGATGAGATTGATAACATTGAAGTTTCAGGGATTTCTCTAAAACTTCTTTTTAAACTTTGTCTGCCAAGCAATGGGAGTGTACCATCAGGCAAGAGCTGGATAAAAGGTGGTTCTTCTAGACTTGTGGCTGTTCTCCAAATTGACAAATGGATAGAGAAAAATAGCCAGCGGCCAATAGATACGGTTTCTCAGGTTTAAGATCTTTGTCTTTGTATATGGTTTATTCTCTTATGAAATTGACCAGAATCAAATAGTCTTGACAACTTCTAGGATTTTAAGGATACTGTGTTGCCAAAAAATCTGCCCAAGTAGCAGCCTGTGACTAGTCTACTTAAAGAAATCCCTGGGCTCCAGAATCTACACCAACAGCAGCAAGGTGTTTATGCTGTGCACTTCCTAGAAGGGCAGCCTCTTCAGAGCCTAAGTAAGACAGTTGGAGATTTTTTTTTTTTTTTTTGGTTTCTATTTTCACCCTTAATTTCCAGTTGAATTGCATTATCATCTGATAATGCAGTCTGTACTATTTTAAATTTGGAATTAAATGACTTATTCTTTGCAGCTTAATATATAGTCCATTTTTATAACTGTTCCATGGGTAAGTTCCTTTTTTCACTACATTTATCTATAGATCTATATTTATTCAACTTCATTAAAAACTTTTTTAAAATCCCTTCTGTTCTTACTTATTTTTATCCATGTACTATAGCATGGATAAAAGAGATATATTTCTACATTGATTATTATCTATCTCTCATGTACTTCCTAAAGATTTGGCTTTCAGTATTTTGATGCTATGATATTTAAGTGTCTGGGACAACTAAGTCCTTATTGTGGATTCCTGCATTATAATTTTTACGTGATACTGCCTATATAATTTAATTTTCTTGAATTTACTTTTATCTCACACACATTTTTTTAAAGCTTTTAAATAGACACTCACTTGGTCTGATTGAAGAACCATGAAATTTAAAAGATACTTAATATGTAAAAAGAACCTCCTACTCCAAAAACAGTGTCATTGTTTTTTCTCTTTTTTGGTCAGTCTGTCTGATCTGAAGTTCCTTGGTAGGAAAATGATCACATCTTGCAGGGGTCATAAATTATTTGTATTTGTTTGCATATTTTTGTTATTTATATTTGCATAATTAAAAAATTTGAATTTATTAAGTTAACCTTAATTCTTAATATTTAATCCCTTCAAAACCCTAGCTGAAATTTCATTAAGTAATTCTCCCTCCATTCAGTCAACATAATAGATTGAAGCATTTTATAGGGTTTTTATTACAGTAAAAGCATGTTATTTTGTACTGTGTTCAGGATCCAAATAATAGATTTGTCATAACTTTGCTGAATGTTTTCCTCAATCTCATTGGGAATTAAACAAAATTAATCTCATTCACCAGCAATATTGCCTTAATAATTCTTACAAGTCTTTAATAACCACTATAAAATGACCACAAAGGGCCACTATGCCACAATCTAGACTAACAGCTATAAATGGGCTTGTTTGGCTAATCAATGTCACCAAATCTCTTGTTATTTTTTTTTTCTGTGTTTTATTGGACTTGACCTTCCTTCACATTTATCATGACACCTTAGCATTCAGATTAGAAAATTTATTTTCCACATTTGAAAAATGTCCTCATCTCTGAGGAGCACCCCACAGTAAGTACAATAGATACAGCTCCTGGGTTATTATTAATACTAGGTGATACCTCATAGGAGCAAAGAAATGTAAATGGAACCGAAAAAAATCTTATTTTCTATTTTTCTATTTTCTTTTATATGTTTTATTTTTAATTTGTCAAGTTCATTGCCTTTCATACCTATTAATTTGTTTTTAATAAGGTCTTAATGTTAGTTGTTTTGTAGAAGTTCCCCTAGGTGACCTAGTAAAGTCCTAGTAATTGTCAAAAACTGAAGATTCATCCCCCACCATGATGAGTTGTTTCCTAAATATTTTGGTCCAACTAATTCATCTCTCCACAGAATTCTTCTAGTGTCCGAGTTTATGCTCAACCCCATGTTTATGACTTTATCGTTTGGTCTTCCATGTGGCTCATTCATAAGTCTATTCAGATCCCTTTTATTGGTCTCACTTTCTGTTTCAATTCCTTCTCCAGATCTTTCCACACCATGTTACCCCACCTGTCTTTATCAACTACTGACCGATCCATGTCACCTACTAGCCTTGTGCTCCTTCTAGGTCTATGCCAGCCTTGATGAACAGCTGTTTAGAATATTTTTTTTTCCTTGAGTCCTGATTGTCATCACTGGATTGGCTGTGAAGAGTGTTGAATGCTTCTTGCTATAGCAGATACTCAGAGTAGTTCAGCATTTTTAAAAGTCTACAATCTAATGTGCAAAAATAATGGTCTTACCAAAGCTGTTCTACTATATTGCTCTTTAGAGTCTTTCTTCCATTTCTGAACATTTACACTTGGTACCCCAAACACCCTTCTGAACTCAGTTTCCCTGCATAGTAGCAATCTAGCTGCATTAAATTGTGCTTCCATCTTTATATTCTTCACATCGGCTTCTCAAGAATTCACATTCCCACTGGAGAATTATTGGGTCATACAGTCCTCAGACGTACTGTCCTCTAGATCATAGGTCACCAATCAGGTATCTCCAGGACATATTCTTCCAAGTTTTTCTAAATTTTCTGACTGTATTATCTGTCTGGCCTCACCAAAAATGATTCTTATTCTCCAAAAGTCAAAAAAAAAAAAATGTGTTTCTCTCTGACATACACATAATACACAATCACACATATAAACTAATTCTGTAGGGATCAATAAACTGCTTCAAGGGCATGAAATATTGCTTGATGTGAATGAATGATGAACATATTTTTAAAATAAAAAAGGCACTTTTGTGCAAGAACATGTAAAATTCTAATTGATCAATTATTTATATAGACACAAGCTAGTATTGTCTTAATTTACATGCTTGTTAAATGCCCTGAAATTTTTTGCCCGTGCCATTGGCCACCAAGGGTGAATTTTATAAAGGCAGAGATAATGTCTATTTATATTGTTTTCAATAGCACGAGTACAAGGCTTACTAGATAATTTTTTTAATAAGGATGAAATTAACTCAGGCCTATTGTTGTGTTTCATCCTAGTGAGATTCAAGGGTGAGGTTGATAATTTCTTGAGATAAATCTCTAAATTAACCAGCTACACACGTCATCTCTGCCAATCAGTATCCAGAAGTAATTGGACCCCAGATGTCTCTCGGTACCAGCAATGGCCTTAGAGGACTGGAGGAAAATTAGAGCAAGCAGAGACTGGTTGGCTCACAGGCACTTGGGAAATTTTTTAGCTGTTAGAAGTAATAATATCCCGATCCAAATCTAACTCAGAGAAAGAGATTTTATCAAGTTCTTTGAGTTTCAATATTAGAGTTTTCTCCAGTGTCCCTCCTAATCTTTTCCCTCCTTTCACATGCATTGAACCAGGAGAGAAAATGTTAATGTCTATCTAGTCCTTGTCTTTTATCTGAAATGAAATGGTACCATGCATTCTTTTTTTCATATGCTAGTTCCAACTTCAGTCATGTGCCTTTGAAGATTTTAAATATTATAAATTGAGATAGCCAAGTTTCTCTCAAGGAATTATAAAATATTATAGGAAAGAAATAGGAGCAATATTTTAAAACAATTAGTTTGCACAACAGGAAAAACGAGACTAATCATTTATGGTTACTACACATTGAGACAATGGCACATCTTGGTTATAAAGACAAAGAAATATTTCCTTTCTGCCTGCTTAGTATTGTGAGGAAAGAAGATTCAAAACTTGTAAATAAAGCAAAAGGATGCTTGCATATATTTTCAATGTTGCACCATAGCATTGCTTAACAGAGTCACGGAACAAATGTTTAATTTTTCAGGAGAATGTGCTGTTGTTTGATTTTGTTATTTACTATTTATCAAGAGCTAAGACTATGAAGTTACATGTGAACTTGGAGATTTTTATTTGGTAGAGATACAAATAATTTCAGTTGCAAAAAAGTTAACTATAAAGGTTAACTGTAGGACATTTACCAGTTTTTAAAATCTAACCTAGTAATCTTTTCCTAACATTTCTCTATAAAATATCCGATAAATAATCCAGTTCCTAAATACACTTTGAACCGCCTTGACTATCATACTAGTTCCCTCATTAATTAGTGAGCTGAATAAATTTTGGACACGTGTTCATTTCACATTTGTATGAGGGTCATGAGATTGTACATTTTGGAAATAATTATTAGTACAATCCAACTCTCCTTGAATTCTAGGCTCTTTTGAAATAAATTTTAAGCCTCTATGGCAAGTGCTTCTGCAAACTTAACTCATTAATTCTCCACAGTTGATGAAATTGAAAGGATTCTCAAAAATGCGAAAAAGAAAACCTTTTTGTGGGTCTTCTTTGTTTTAGGTTTGGCACTAATTTATTCTGATTTCCTGGGCGTCCCAGCAGAGAAACCAACTACTAGAATAGGATGAAGGTAATTAGCTAACATGGCCCTTGAAGGCACAAACTGCATGATATTAACGTGGTTTCCGGACTGCCTCTGACCAGCAGCTTCCTGCTGTGTTTCTACATAGACGTTGTTTTGAATACTGTTTTGCTAACATTTCTTGCCTAAGCAGGCCCTTTGATTTTACTTTCCGTACGCTTAGCTTCCACTGCACAAATACTTCGCTATTGCTGCTAGCCAGTTAACTGGGTGCTAAAGGAAATCCAAAATATCATAACACAGTTGTTATACTCTATTATATTTTGTAAATAGGAAGGATTCAATAGAAAACAAAGCCATTCAAGGAAAGAAACAGCAGGTGAATACAGGCTGCTTCTGTGAAAATGATTTTGGAACTAAGCAGATATATTTATTTTCTACTTTCAAGATCCAAAACTTTGAGATTCGACATCAAAGGGCCAACATCATTATCACAGAAGTTCCCAGGAGTCAGAGAAAACAGACTGGACACATAACTCTGTGGGCACATGATATGGCCACTATGCAGACTTCAAAAAGGAAAGAGGGTCTGAAGAATGCTAAAGTGGCTCTATTGGCAAGTTCTAAAAATGGTTTCTCAACCAGCATTTTAACGCTGTGTTAAACTTTGCAAAACCCTAGGGTAATAATTTACATGCAATGGAAATAAATCCTTTTCTGATGTTAGCCATGTAACCCAGATTGTTTTCATCTCTGCATCATAAAATAGAGGCAGGTAATAGCAGGTATTTACTGATATTTTCTTTTCCAGAAAAAATTTCTATTGTTCTTATTTTAATTTCAATGCTGTGCTATAGCCATATATCTTAATAGTTAGCTGGCTTAACACAAAGTGACTGAATAAAACATTTTGATTTACTGGACTCATTAATTCTATAAAATCAACCTATATATTTGGTGAAGAAAGCAGGCTGAGGTTTGGTAGGGAGATTGTGAGACACTCTTACTTTTTGTTTGTTTGTTTACTGAATTTACTGAATTACTTTGGTTCAGGGACCAAATATGTGAGCTGTATTTGACACTAAAATAGCAAACTGAAATAGTTATATTTTGGTTTTAATCAATAAAACCAATTATCCAATACTTCATAAACCAAAGACTTGATTGGACAAGTTTAAATTTTTTTTTCCAGACGGTACTTTAATCATTTTATGTGTTAGTATGTATTTTAAAAACTCATATGACGGAATGCCTGAGCATATTCAGGAAATCTGACTTTAGAAAATGTAGACGTCTCTGAGGAAACACGGCAGGAAATCCAACATCTGCTACAGTGACAGGAGAAATCCCTTGGTTTCAATACTGCCTCTGTCTTAATTTCGTGTCCTCTTTTTTGTTAGCTTATTTAACCTGCAATTTTATAATTAAAGTACAATGTTTTTAGCTCACTGAAAATATCAATATTCAACCTCACTCCCCTCATGTGGGTCTAGGAGCCCTGGTGGATTTGCAACAGGTTAGAGGAATGTCTGTTTTTTTTTTCCTGAGCCTCTACATTCTGCACTGAGTTTTACAAATTGAATGCTTCACCAAACAGAACAAAAGGGAGCATGATAAAACTACCTTATCCTGTGTGATACTTGGATGTGGTATTTGGATGAAATGGTCTGGATTTGATTCCTTCGATTAAAAAAAAAAAAAAACGATAATGCCTATGAAGATGTTTTGTGTGGCATTCCATTTAAACCTTTAAAATGCCAGGCCTGACAAAGAGGAAGCCATATACCTTCTTTTAAATTCAGAAGATTATATTCCAAAATAAAACCCACATTCTAGCTTTAATGTGACTTGGCATATTTAACTCTTATTCATTAGGTTGATTTCTTGGTTTAATTCATGTAGAGCATTCTTATTTTCCTAATTTCAAGGGTTTTATGGGAAACATTCCAGTGGCTTTCATCTACTGACATCAGTCTCATCTTTACATCTTTTCCTTTGAAATTTCTTTCATTTCTTTTTGTCTTAGCAAGTCCTTCTCCATCTAGCAATCAGAAAACATTTATCCACTGTATTATTATAATTAAGATTCTTTCAAATACAGATTATACAAATCCAATTCAAACCAACTTGAGCGAAAAGACAAACATAAAGGGATTGTATAAATTCTGATGGTAGGCAGCCTGCTCTCTTCAACCTCTGGGATTATTATATGGTAATATTCTCCTGTTCCTCGGGTAAGGGCAGATGCCATGAAGTACACAGATCATCGGGGATTTATCTCTCTCCATTCCTCGGCTTTACTTCCCTCTGGGCAGATTCTATGAATGAGGTGGCGGGTATTAGTTTCAAACTTATATCGCCCTAGTTTACCAACTGCAATGGACAAGAGTGCTTGTTTCCCAATAATTCTAGCAGAAGTCCAGGGCCTAGATACTATGGGAAGAGTGTGGATTCTGTGTCCAACAATTGTACCATTCACCATATTTAGAGGGTTTTGTACTTCGTTTAGCCAGGCCTTGGTCATGGGTCCACTTTACAGCTGCTAGGCAGGGTTAGAGCTAGCTCTGCCATTATTACTTGAACTGAGAGATTAGGGAAAATATATACTTAAATAAAATTTTTTATTCAATGACTAGAAGGCAGCACAAAGATTGGTTGTAAAAGCAACACATATAAAACATGGTCAAACTCTTAGATAACACACACGCACATACACACACAAATTTTGTCTCATACTTACAATTTAAATAATTTTCATAAATAGTACAATGCAACTATTTCTCCTATAACTAGAAATGCACTCCTTCTCTCCACATGGAGATTACCAAAGATCCATGCTGTCACTGCATCTGATTTCCAATTCCTGATCACTGAATGAATTATGTACATTATCCTTGTAAGATCCTGATGTGGGAGCTCATGCTCTGGAATCCCATGATAAATAAATTTAATCAACTCAACTTAATCTAAAAACACTGTAGGATAACTGACATTAAAATGCCTATTTGAAAAGAGGAAAAAGAAAACTACAGAGTGGTATGGCAGGATACATCACTTCAGCTGCCCAAGATTAGTCAGTGAATATTTGAGAATTGGAGAATTATCCTAGTGGTCAAATGATCAAAGTTCTCTTTTTCTGTCTTGGAAAAACATCTCCCTTAAAACTTTAGGCAGAAGAGAAGGTCTTTAGATCACAGTGGTGGACTAAACTGCCTTGCTTTGAACCTACTGAAGAAGTCCTGAATTTATTTCCAAGGAACTTCCTTGATGGGCCTCTGTACATCTGTCAGTTAGTTCTGGTCATGGTTGTTCAGGTAGCAAACATGGGAACTTTATCATGATGTGAGAAGAAGCAGGACATGGTCAAACAGACTTGACTGTCAAGATTACTGTGTGCTGTTTTTTGCTGAAACTATTTTTGTCTATTAATTACCAAGAATTCCTGATTATATATTTTTTTCTACTTCCAAACACTTCAGATTTGTCAGAACTATATTCAAGGTACCAGAATTTCTTTTGAGCTGTTCTGACTGCAGCTTCGAGGGACACCAAACACCTGACATCCATCCAAAAGGTTGGTAAAGACCCAGAGAGGTTTATATAGTGTACTGGACAGATAAAGGTTTATGATTCCTTTGAAATATGAAATAAAAACCGGTCTGTGATAAGTAGACAGCTATACCTATGGATGTCATGTTAACATTTTAATGTTACTCCATGATTGCTTTAATTATTTTTAATTGACACGTAACAATTGTACATATTTATGTGGTAAAGTGTGCTATTTTGAAATATGTACACAACATGTAATGATCAAATCAGGGTAATTACTATATCCATCACCTCAAACATTTTTCATTTCTTTTTATTAGGAACATTCAAAATCCTCTCTTCTACCTATTTGAAAAAAATACCATAAGTTATTGTTAACTGCATTCACCCCTACTGTGCTGTAAAACACTAGAACTTATTTCTCTTTTCTAGCTGTAATTTTGTATCCATTAACCCACATCTCCCTAATGGCTGGAATAATTTATAGTCCCACCAACAGTGCTTAAGAATTCCCATTTCTCTTCATCCTCACCAGCGTTTATTTTTATCTTTTTGATAATAGTTATTCTACCTCGAGTGAGATTGTATCTCCTTGTGGGTTTGATTTTCATTTCCATCATGCTTAGTGATATTTGGCATCTTTTCATATACTTTTTGGCCATTTTGTATGCCTCCTTTGGAGAAATGTCCATTTAGATTTGTTTCAATTGGATTTTTTTTTTCTTTTTGCTAGTGAGTTGTTTGAGTTCTTGCATATTTTGAATATTCATCCTTTGCCAGGGGAACAGTTTTCAAATATTTTACCCATTCCACAGATTGTCTTTTCACTCTATTGTTTCCTTTGTTGTGGAGAAGCTTTTTTAGTTTGATATAATCCTGTTTGTCTATTTTTTCTTTTGTTATCTGTACTTTTGAGGTCTTATCCATAAAATTGTTGCCCAGATCGATGTTCTGAAGCATTTCTCCTATTTATTTCTTCTGGCAATTTTACAGTTTCAGGTCTTACATTTAAGTCTTTAATCCACCTTGAGTTAATTTTTGTATATGGTGAGATATAGGGGTCCAGTTTCATTCTTGTGCAATAGAATGCAAGGTAAATGTCTGTTAGGTCAATTTGGTCTACAGTGAAGTTTAAATTTGATGTTTCTTTGTTGATATTTTGTCTAAATGATCTGTCCAAATCTGACAGTAGGGGGTTACAGTCCCCAACTATGATCATATTGGAGTCTATCTCTACCTTTAAATTGAAAAATATTTGCTTTATATATCTGGGTGCTCTGGTGTTGGGTGTATGTATACTTACACTTATTATCCTCTTACTGAATTGATCCCTTTACCATATATAATGATCTTCTTTGTGTCTTTTTACAGCTTTTGACTTAAAGTCTATTTTACCTGATGTAAGTATAGCTACCTCTAATCACTTTTTGTTTCTGTTTGTGTGGGATATCTTTTCCCTGTCTTCACTTTTAGTCTATATATATCTTTACAGGTAAAGTGAGTTTCTTATAGGCAACATGTCATCTTTTTTTTAATCCATTTAGGCAGTCTACATTTTTTAATTGGGAAATTTAATTTGTTTACCTTCAAATTTATTATTGATAGATAAGGACTTATTCCTATTATTTTGCTAATTATTTTCTGGTCATTTTATATATCCTTTCTTTCTTTTCTTGTTGTTTATCTTTAGGATTTGGTGGTCGTCTGTAGAGATAAGGTTTGATTCCTTGCTCTTTCTTATTTGTGTATTTGATCTACCAGTGATTTTTATACTTTTGTTTGCTTTTATGGTGGTAGTTATCATCCTTTTGCTTCCAGATGTAGGACTACCTTAAGTATTTCTTGTAAGGCCAGTCTAATGATGATGAATTTTCTCAATTCTTGGCTGAAAGGTTTTTTTTTTTCTTTTTCTTTTTTCAGCACTTTGAATATTCATTTCATTCTCTCCTGGCCTATAAGATTTCTGCTGAGAAATCTGCTGTTATTCTATTGGGGATTCCCTTACATGTGACTTGACACTTTTCTCTTATTATTTTAGAAAACTGTCTTTGACTTTTGACAGTTTGTTTATAATGTGCCTGAGAGGAGACCTTTATGGGTTGAATCTTTTTGTGAATGTTTGAGCTTACTGATCTGGATGTTCATATCTCTCTCAAGACTTGGGAAATTTTTAGCTATTATTTCATTAAATAGTTTTTCTATGCTTTTTCCCATCTCTTCTCTTTCTGAAACTCCCATAGGGTATATGTGTTCACATTTGTGTCCCACAAGTTCATAATGCTTTTTTCATTTTTTTTTTTTTGTTTTTTCTTCTCTTTCTTTTTTTCCTCTCCTTTTTTTTTTTTTTTTTGTTTGATTGGGTTATTTCAAAAGACCTATTATCATCAAGTTCAGAAATTCTTTCTTCTCCTTGATCTAGTCTGTTGTTGATGCTCTCTATTGTGTTTTTTATTTCATTCATTGAATTCTTTGGAGTCCAAGGTTTCTGTTAGATTCTTTTATTATATTATCTATCTATTTGTTGAATTTTTCATTTACATAATAAATTGTTTTCCTGATTTTGCTGAATTGTGTGTCAGTTTTCTCTTGTATCTCTCTAAATTTCCTTAGGAGCATTATTTTGAATTCCTTTTTAGGCATTTCATAGATTACCTTTTCTTTGGGGTCTGTTACTATAGAATCATTGTGTTCCTTTGGAGTCTGTTACTGGAGAATCGTTGTCTTCCATTGTGTCATGTTTTTTGCTGTTTCATATTTCTTGTGTCCTTACTTTGATATCTATACATCTGCTGGAACATTAGCCTCTTCCAATTTTATGGAGCAGCCTTCATAGGAAAAGACTTTTTCCTGTAGATGTGTCCTGTAATGTCAGTTGAGTAGGGTGCTTTGTCTTCGGTTCTAGTTGGGTACACTATTGGAGTTTCTATGTGATTTTGTCAGCTGTAATCAACATCAGCAATGTCTGCAAAGTGTCTCAGTGGCCTAAAAATGTGTGTTTGTGAAGGCAGTAGTACAGCTTTGCTGGGGGTGTACATCACCTGGATAGCTAGATTTTAGGCCTTGGTAGGGAACTGCTGAGTGTGGTGGCTCCACTTGTCATGGGGCCAAATGTCATCAGAGGCAGCAGTTACTAATTGGGCTGGTCCTTAAGGTCTGGGGGTGTATTTGGCATACAATGGCTCTGCCACTCTAAGGGGTGAGGTTTCTGCTACCAGTGGGCACTAAGTAGGCTGGCCTTTGGGTCCTGGGGTGTATGTTCAATGTGCAGCAATTCCACCAGTGGAGGGGTCAGAGTCAATGGTAGTAGCATGGCCAGACAGCTGGTCCTTGGGTCCTGGGAGGCATGTGCTTTACCCATTCATTTACCCATTCATGGGGTCAGCATCCCCACTGTGCTGAACTACTCATTTTTGGGAGTGCAGGGTCATATATATGGGCTTTATGCCTTGGTTCACAACTAGACCTCTAGGTCTAGCTAGAGTTACGGCACTGCAGCCTTTTGTGTAGGTGTGGTGAGATGATGATGGGGTGTCAGAGATGTGGAGATGCAGGGGCCATTGGCTTCCACGGAAGGATACACTTCAGCAGGGGTTTTGTTCTCCAAATGGCACCAAGCTGTAGCAGCTTGGGTACCAGGAGTTAGGAGGACACAATGCAACTTCCCTCTCTGGAGCAAAGTGGTTACATAGATTCTAGGCAGGTCCCTATACTGGGCCTAAAGCCTGTAGGGATTGTGGAACTTTCCTATAGCTAGAATTGCAGGCATCTGCAGTGGAAAGAAGGACCACTGGGGAATCTCCATTTTCCCACAATGAACAGTCCATTTTGGCACTGAGCCAAACTCAGCCAGCTACATTGCCTCCTTCTCTATGCTGCCATCCTAAGTTTTGTGCTTCAGAGGATTTTTGTCACTTCCCACTGAATTCCAATGTTCTTTTCCAGATACCCTATTTGAAGTGTAGGTATTTATTTGTTGTTCTCATCCCTCTTACTTCATGATTTTTAGTCATTACTTTTTTCACTAATTTTGAGTGCCATCAAATTTGAAAACATTTATATGTTTGTGATGATTCAGTGAATATTTCTTTTTCCAACTTGAATGATAAAAATCTCTTTGCAACTCAAAATGATGAATGACTGATTGTGCCCTCTTATCCTATGAAATGTCAATGATGTAAAAATCCAAATATACTCTCATCCTTCTCTGCCTTGAAACATTTAATTATGATTATGTCAAGCTCCTAGACTTCTGCAAGTGAAGAGCTTAAAAAGTGTTAAAACCATCTGATTGGACAAGTATGCCTTTATATCAGTTCTTGAATTTCAGATGTTACTATCTTAATATATGGATGTTTTATTATATCCATAATTGACTGATAACTACTGAAGTAGGTTTATGCTGATTTTCATAAAATTAGCTTCATAAAGTTTAGAATATTTGACTTTAAGATTTTAAAAAGTACTGTGTCATGGTTTGGAATTTGGTGTCTAATTTATATTTATTTGAACATGAAAATACTGAGTTGGTGAGTTATATTTCTCAATGCTAATGATACACGTCTCTGGAAAGAGTTAATACAGTGCAATAGCATTCATTTCATTCTAAGTGCTGGTGCAGAACACACAGGTTTATTGTAACTATGTACAACTGCATATCTGCATTATTTATAATACATACAATGCACTGTAATATACTGCATTATAACTCGTTGTGCACTTGCCTATAGAACAGGGACCATGAAATTCATTTCTCTAGTTCATTTGCCTAATGTAAGGCCTTAATAACTTAGAAAGTATTTGATAAACAGTTTTTGAAAAACAAATGAATCAATAAGTGTACCGGAGCTCTACACTTTAAGTAGATGACGTTTCTTGTAATGAAAGGAACATCAATGTTCTCAGTATACAAATAAATCCACATAATGATCTGTTTATAGTTGCATTACCCTTTATTATAAATAATCAAATCACATTGAGTTCATAAAGTGGCTTATGTCCACAAATAATCAACCACCTAAAAGTTTAAGCCTGTGATGCTTCTCAAACTAATGTTTTTTATTTTATTTTAAATTAACAGATTTTTTTTTATTCATAGAGTACAACATGATGTTTTGAAATATATACATTGTAGAATGACTAATAGTTTATTTTTAAATTCTCATCCTCTTTGGAGCTGTTAAAATTATCTGAATTGTGTTTGGTGAATCTATCATGGGTTTATATTGACTTTTTACATTTTGGAATTCTTTTCTCAACACTAATATCCTTATTATTTTTATGATTTGAATTTTACATGTTCCTATATTCAGAATCATGCTTGATTTCAGCAACTTTTTATAAATATAAAATTAATATACATGCAATTCCAAAAACTTGAAAAATACAGAAAAGCACAAAGGAAAAAATAACCCATCATTCCATTAAATAATTACTCCCATTATAAGTATGTTGTTGTAATGCAATTTGTATGTAAATAGCAATATATATGTTTGCCTTTATACATCATAGTAATGCACATACAATTTTATAGCCATTTTATTTTTTACTTAACATTTTACCAAGCAATAAATATTCTTTAATCACATGATTTTTTAATGCCATACATTATTAAACCATGATTTGGTAAATTAATTCCCAATTGTTGGATATTTAAGTTTTTAATATTATTAGATACAATGTCCTGAACTTCTTATAACTATCTTTGTACACACACCTGTAATTTGTTTTGGTAGAAATAATGTGGTGTTATGACATGAATATATATGTGTGTATGTGTGTGTGTATACACACACACACACACACACACACACACACACATATACATAATTTTTGTCCAAGGTTCCTGGCTCATAACTCCCACAGCCCTTGTCACAATCTTTTATTACAATGTTGAGTGCTTTAGGCCTCAGTAGCAGACCTCAGGAAACAGAATCTCTCTGACCTTCTTTTATCTTCTTTTCACCTGCCCCAAGGCAGGACTCTAATCTTCCCCCACAAACAACTTTCTAATTGTGGGCCAAAACACCCTCATTCCAGAGAAGTTCCTGCCCCCATAGGAAGGAATACTGACATAATAAAGGTTTCATAAAAATCCAAGAGTATTGGGTTTATGGAACTGCCAGAGAGCTGAACATGTGGAGGCTAAGGGGAAGGTGACAAGAACTCATCCTTGTGCCTGGTGGGTGGTGTGCTCCCATTCCACAGGGACAGAAGCTCCTGCCCTCAGAATCCCTTCCAGACCTTGCCCTAGGTCTCTCTTCTTGTGGCTGTTTATTGGTATCTTTTAAAATATCCTTTGTAATAAACCAATAAATAAGTTCTGTGGGTCACTCTAGAAAATCAATCAAACCCAAAGAGGGTTTTATGGGAACTCCAACTTGAAGCCAGTTGGTCAGAATTTCCAGAGGTCCCGACTGGTGACTGGTGGGAAGGAAGGGGCAGTCCTGAGGGACTGAGCCCCCAACCTTGTAGGATCTGACACTGTCTCTGGGTGGGTACTGTCCAAATGGATTGGAGGACATCCAGCTGGTGTCTGCATCAGAACTGATTGCTTGCTTGCTGGTTGGGAGAAATCCTCCACATTTGGCCACAGAAGTCTTCTGTATTGATGATTGTTGTGGTGTGAGAACAGAGGAAAAACGGTTTGGGTATTTCGTGAAACAAATAACCATAAGTTAATCTTTGTTTCAAAGGCCACAGTACACCTAAAAGATTGTATTTCAACTTCCACTATCCTTTTGCAACTTAATTGTAAAAGTATTTGTTTCATCACATTTTTTAAAAAAAATAATTATAAATTGAATAAGCAATTGTTCTTGCTTTACAAATTTTATTGTTTTACCACCACTTATGAATCATAATGAACTCCTCTGATATAAAGCAATATCAATACCATGAAGAAATAATGGTAATTATAATAATATTTAGCACTTACTGCTTACTAAATATCTGGCATGTTCCTTAGACCAGCATGCTGTACAGTATTAACTGTACAAATTTTGCAACTCTTACGAGATCAGTATTATTAGTGTTCCCTTTTTGAAAGTGAGGAAACTGAGGCACAAATAGGTTAAGTAATATATTCATGGACAGATAGTGAATGGCAAAGCTAAGTGCTCTGGTTCCTGAAACCCACATCATTAACCATTATGTTACACTGCTGCTAATATAACAAACGAGATATGAATAATCTGTTTATTTTCTGTTGATTGACAATTGACATCTCCTAGTATATACTCCAACTAAAACTGTGTGCAATTTTTTTAAAGTATTTATATATATTTTTAGGTTAAAATATTTTCAGGTGAAAGTCAGTCGTAGATATGGCTTCTATTTGGTACATAGACTGGTTTTGTGTGTGCTGTGTTTAAATATGGAAAACTGCACATTTTTCTCCTGGTGGGAGAGAGTATCAACTATGATATTTGAAGAAGGGAAAAATATGATTTGATTGCTACCTCAGCAAAAGATTGCTATTCTTTCTATTAAAGCTGATCAAATATGTTTATTCCCAGTGCCAAGCAGAGCCCTTTAGATGTATCTCATGTGAAATCTCTTATTTCAAAAAGCACACAATTGACTTCTGAAAGAGAAATTAGCTACTTTGCACTGTTATCGATTTTAGCCTAAACTATAAAAGAGATTAAATTGCTTCATCTTTCCTGCTTGACTAATTATTCTTATTTCTTAAATAGTCTACTTTTCCATATCTGCCATTCTCTTCCCTTAAGTTAAACAACAGCACACCATGGCCTTTGGAACTATGCAGACTGATGTCATCAATTAAGAATAATACAAGGCTGGGAACCAGCTGTGTGGAGAGAGGGAGGACATTGGGTGGGTATTGCCATTGGGCAGAGGTGCTGCACGTTGGGTGTGTCATGCACCAGTTCAGGCAGTGGCAGTTTGTGGGACCAAGGAAGGAGCGAGTGACATCAACAAGTTCTGTGGGCAAGGTGGCTGCGGTGGCAGCAGCTTCAACCAGTCCAATATTAATTCTACATATAAGAGTAGATGCACAGTACTCGCTTTGGCAGCACATATACTAAAATTGGAATGATACAGAGAGAATAAGCATGGCCCCTGTACAAGGATAGCACACAAACTGGTGAAGTGTTCCATAATTTTCATTACATGCTTTTAGTGCACCCACCCCTCCAATGCCACATCAACATTCCAGAGTAGGAAAACACCTGCCATCTAGGGTCCTCCTTTTCTTCTAATTAAGCATGAGGGTTCCCAGCAAAGAACAGGTGCCCTGCAAACCTATTAGCTCTCAGTCAAGGAAAGAGGTTCTAGATGAGAAGAAACCAGCAAAATAACCCTGGCAACATGAAAAAACAAAAGTTCAACACCCCCAAAGGATCACAATGGAGCTACAGTAGTGAACACCAAACACAAAGAAATTGCTGAAATGACAGAAATGGAATTCAGAATATGGATGGCAAATAAGATGAACTTAATTGAAAAGAAAGTTGAAAACCAACAAAAAGAAGCCAAAAATTTCAGAAAATTAATGAAAAAGTCACTAAAGAGCTAGACAACATAAGAAAGTATATAATAGAACTTAAAGAAATGAAAAAGACATTTAAAGAATTTCAAAACATACCAGAAAGCTTCAGCAACAGAGTAAACAAAGGAGAAGAAAGGACCTCAGAGCTGGAAGATAAGGCTCCCAAACTAACTCCAACATTCAAATAGGCAGAGAAGAGAATAAAAAAGGCTAAGAAATCATTTAGAGTGATATGGGACTATGTAAAGGAAACTAATATACAAATTATAGATATCCCCTAAGGAGAAGAAGAAAGAGCTAAAAGCATGGAAAATCTATTCAAGGTAATTATTGAGAACTTCCCCGGTATTGCCAGAGATCCAGACATCCAGATACATAATGGTCATTGAACACCAGGAAGATTCATAGTGAATAGGACATCTCCAAGACACATGGTAATCAAAAGTCAAAATGAAGAAGAAAATCATAAAAGCACCAAGATGAAAGCAACAAATAACCTACAACAAAAACCCCATCATGCCAACTGCAGACTTCTCAGTGGAAACCATACAAACTAGAAGGGAGTGGGTCCCCATCTTCAATCTTTTTAAACGGAATGACTGCCAGCCAAGAATTCTGTATCCTGCAAAACTAAGCTCCACAACCGACAGAGAAATAAAGTATTTTCCAGAGAAGCAAACACTGAGGGAATTTGTCATGATCAGACCTGCCCAACAGGAAATACTTAGAACCACATTATACACGAATCAGCACAAGAGAGAACTACCAGTGTAAAATCACCCAAAAAGGCTAAATCTCACAACTCTTATAAAACAATAGCAAAAGAGGGAAAACAAAGCAATAAAGTATTACACAACATGATGAACAGAACAGCATGCTACATATCAATTCTAGTACTCAACGTT